>CM022706.1:45711919-45754849 GCA_012295165.1 Asparagus setaceus | reverse complement strand
AATCAACGATCCAATCATTGTTATGGTAGATGCCTTCGAGTCTCGATTGCAAGGGCCTTCTCATCCGCTCGATAATGGCGTCTTTACGGTCAAAATCTTCCTCTTCTTCTATCAAGTCGACAAGAAAGATTGTAGCGATGATGCTTGTCGTCCCACTCTTCTTCACTATCAACCATATCTCGGTAGCTTTTGGCGTTACTATGTTCCCTTGTCTTTGTATTTTTCTTGACCGGCAATCTCGAGCAAAGTGACCCTTCTTTCCAAAGTTGAAGCACTCATCACTTCGTGCGTCGGTCATCTCTTCCATGACCATGTTGAGCTCCCCCTGAGTTAGAGCTCCCTTGCTGCCTTCGAGACTTCTTTTCTTCATATTTATTGCTACTGCGCCTATTTCCTTGGCCCCTTCTTTTACTACTGAAGAGTGCCTCCTCATTGTTATTTTTTAAAGAAACTCCCGCAATTTGTTTTAAGAAAGCTTCTTGGTTTGCCAGTATATTCTCTAGTTCATTTAGAGAAGGTTGAACTGGCCAACCATGTATTGCCGTGATAAATCCGGTGTATTCCGGTTTTAAACCATTGCATATAATTCTTCTCATTCTATCTTCACCAATTTTAACAATTGTATCTAATTGCTCTATTTCACGGCACAAGCTTTTAACTTTTTGAAAGTAGTCACTAATAGACTGCGTACCTTGTGATGTATTCATGAGCTCTCTCTCGAGCACCTGAAGGCGAGCAGCATTTTTCTTTGAGAAGAGGGCAGCGAGCGCGTCCTATGCTTGTTTGGGTGTCTCAGCATCTTCAATATGTGAAAGCAGACTCTTGTCTATTGTGGTCTGAATCACGTACAAAGCTTTCCCCGCCTTTATATTCCACTTCTTGATTGCCTGTGTATTCTCCGTTGGTGGTGAGGTGTCATCGCCATCAACGATATCCCATAAGTCCTGACCTCTGAGATAGGACTTAATACACGTCCGCCAATCTCGATAGTTGTACTCGTTGAGTTTCTCCGTACTGCCAGGAGCGCTGATCTGATCTGACATCGTGACTTGGTTGTCCCTCACGTTCCAAGTAAGTTTGGTCCCAAATTCACAAGCTTCCCAATCTCGGATTGTGCACGTCAAAGATCACCCTCGAACACCGTCTTGAATACGGTCCCCGACCGACTGGCACACTTCCAACACAGGTCCTAATCGCCTGCTCTGATACCAAACTGTTGACTTTTGGAGAATAAAACTCTCTACATAAAGAGAACTTTTATTGATAGAATACTAAAGAGTACAACATTCACTCTTACAAGAACACCTCACTATCACACAACTCTCTTATTTTGGTGGACACTCACACAAGCCTACACTACACACTCAAGCTCTCAAGCTCATTTCTTGCTTGCTTGCTTGCTTGCTTACTTGATGGCTTACACAAATGATAGCCTAAGACCCCTATTTATAGTTGCTTAAGAGGGCTAGAAAGTGTGTGGAAGAATCAATCCTAGCCATACACTAATAGAAGTTTCTAGAAGAATAAATACTAACCATACACTTGTATCTTCCTAGAAACTTTTTGGTAGATATTTTGTAGGATATTTCTAGAGAGAGGTTCTAGAAAATTGTTCTAGAACAATCTAAGTTGGTGAGGAATTCTAACACGGGTAGTCTAAAGGCTCAAGTTATAGGGGCGATTTGCTAATGTGCGTGCCATTGGGATTTTGATGGTGAAGAAGAAAAAATTCAGAGGTACAAACGTAGACAGTTTGAGTAAGGATTCTCTTTTACTCGTCTAGATGCTGTGGTGGTGAAAAACCCTAATAGCAGGGTTCTTCAAGCTTGAATAATATGAGCAGCACTGGTCCTCATGGTGCACAGAAGAAGCTGTGTATGGAGGATGTTTTAGCTAATCCAGAGATTTTGGAGTCTAATTCAAGTGGGATTGATCATCATGCTCGAGCTCCCTTGAACCAAAGTGGGGTGGCAGATTTAACTAATTTGGAGGTTTCTTTGGCTAGGGCTTCTAGCCTTTCATGGGCTGATGAAGTTGATGGTGAAGATGTGGTGATTGATTTGGCCAATGGAGAACATGTTGACATGGAGATTCTGGTTAATGATAAAGGTCCAGTAGAGGCCAAAGAGGACAATCGTGCTGTGGGTTCAGGTATGAAGCTCGATTTCTCTCCTCCTTCAGCTGATTATCTCGCCATTAATGAGGGAGAATGGGAGGATGGGGATAAGCCATGGCAATTTCTATGGTTGGTCATGTGTTAGGCTTGGATGTTCAGTATACGGCAATGGTGCACTATGTTGAACAACATTGAAAGAAAATTGCATTGCCTAAGGTTATGTTACTAAAATCTGTGATTTATTTATTTAAATTGGAAAATGATGTATATAGGGATAATGTTCTTTCTCAAGGCCCTTTGTTTTATGGTAGTAGACCTATTTTTTAAGGTCATGGTCTAATGATCTTAGTTTAGAGATATTTAATAGCCAAATATTCTATATTTGGATATAATTACCAGTGTTGAATTTGAATTATTGGACCTCTTTATGTTTGTCAAAGATTACTAATATGATTGGTCGTCCCATTTCAATTGACAAGGTGACTGCACAACATGAAAGATTAGCACTAGTGGAGATTAGATCAACTTAGGCGGCACATCCTAGGCGGCTACAAATCCGTCTAGGATGATGCATCGTAGGCGGTTTAAGCCGTCTAGGATGTGCCGTCGGTGATGATCACATCCTAGACGGATTATCCGTCTAGGATGTCATTATGACGGTTACATAAAAACAAAATGGGTCCCACTATCCTAGGCGGTTAATCCGGTCTAGGATGTGAAATAAAATTTAGGCGGGCTAACAAATTTTCGCCTTTTTTTTCACCGAACTCAATTTTTATCCCTTTAACCTTATCTTTTACCATACCCACTCGTTTTACCCTAGCCGGGCTTTGCCTTTCAGGGAGTCGGCTTTTGTTGTTTATTGCGTGCCTGTTGTTGCTTTGCTGGTTGCTGAGCCGTTGTACTCCGGATACATTATTGGTTGCTGGTCGCATTAACTTTGTCTCGTTGTCGAACTCCGTGTTCTTGTTGCCGGTTGCATTGCTGGTCGAGTTCTGTCGTTGCAAGATTATCGCCGAAGCCGTGCTATTGGTTTGAGTTCTCGCTGCCGCAAAGCTTGTCGCCATCAGGTAATTCTGGTGAGTTCTTTCGCTCGCCATTGCCGGTAAGCTTCATGCAATCCTTCTTCTTCCCCTCCTCCCCAAAACACCCAAAGCCCTAATTTTTCGACAATAAACACCCAAACAGCCCTAAATATAACCTAACATAAATTACCCTAAATATAATTTAGATTCAAGAAATCTAGTCCTAATTAATTTAATTAGGCAAATTTTGTAATAACCCTAACCCTAAGTGGACTAAACCTTAACCAAGATCTAACCTAATCAATGCTATTGACTAAATCTAACCCTAAATGGACTAATCCTTACAAAATCTAAACCTTACCTCTAATATTTTAAAAGTCACAAACCTAGCCCTAATTATTGTAATTAGCGTAATGATGTAATAACCCTAACCTTAGACATTGCAACATTAATTAATATATATTGTTAATCTTAACTCTAAACACTAATTAATAAACGTATGTATCTTGCAATAGGGCTAATTACCTAAGCCTACCCTAAACCTTAAATAACTAATTACATATCATTTTAATTCTAAATTTAAACTTTAATTCATGGAAACACTAATTACATTAACCTAACCTAATTAATCCGATGAACCTAACCTTAATTAATCAAATAAACCTAACCTTAATTAATCGAACAAACCTAACACTAATTACGCTAGGCTTAGGCTAATTACCTAGTCCTACCCTTAATCATTGAAACACTATAGTTACATATAATTCTTATTCCAAATTTAAAAATTAATTCATTTAATGGACCTAACCCTAACCCTAGCTAAGTCTAACTAATTACATATATTTTCGATTAGGATAATAAGTCTAATATTTGCCTAGCCTAATCTATTAGTCCTAATTACCCAAAATATGCTAATTAACCTTCTAAGCCTAACATCAATAATTACTCTAGACCTAGTTAATCAAATTAGGCTAATTACCATAACAATCCTTATAACATTAGACTAATTACTCTAGTAATACTAATAATATTATTAAGACCAACTTTGGCCCTAATAACTATATTAGCACTTATGACACCGACATAAAACTAACATTAGCCGTACTTACCCAATCAACTATATATTTGTGCTATCGTGTGTTTTATAAATTTGTTTGTGATGTGTAAAAGTGTGATTTAATCAAACAATGTTTTTCAAAATTAGTGTGATATATAACACAACAATGCGTTATATATCCGACGTAGGGGATTAAAAAATTAACGTTATCCGTAGACTCCCGTCCAATAATTACTGTCAATCGTTTGGACTTATAATATAAGATACGACTCATTTTGGATATAAAATTATAATTTTTATCCAAAAAGGATCGTGTACGTTATTTTATAAGTAGAAGATGATGGGCATTTGAAATCGTAATTATTGGATCTGTCCAGTTCGGACGGGTTAGGAATATAGTAGCGCGTCATCTATCTTTGTATACTTTGTGCATTTTCATTTCTAGAAAGTTTCGTGGCACTTACTCGTTGTTCTCCGTGTACAATAAGCGTATGTTGTTATGCGTTTGGTCCAATGCCATTAAGCATAATAACATCCGCATTGCTGTACCGAGAACGTAGGTGTCAAATTTTCTAGATATGAAAATACACAAAGTATACAAAGATAGATGTATCTTCTATATTCTTAATGGGATAAAGCCTTCCCTATGACGCTAGAGTGTTTAGATCAACCAAAATTTTTAAATTTAGAATTTTATTTGTTTTGATAAATTATGAATGCATATAATGGATGCATATTTATATTATAATGAGAAGCTAACAATTTGACATAATATCTGAGGATGAGAATAATTCGGATAAGACATGGATAGATATTCCTCGTGTTCGAGATTTCGTGACAATCGATATAAGGATGGATGTGAGGCCTTCATGCCATGATGAATCAGAAAAATTTAAGTAATGGTGCGATGTATTGCCCTTGTTGTGAATGTAGAAATCGGCGTTGGTGCATACTAGTGATATACCGAAACACTTAGCAAATTCGGGATTTGATGAGAATTATAAATATTGGTCATTTCACGGGAAGACTACATCGAAGAAGAATTGCATCGCATGCAAGTGCATCGATCATGGTAATCGGATAGATGATCTGAAGCGATGTTCAATGATATATTAGCCATTCCTACGAAGATGATATTGAAGTTGATACCAAAGATGAAACCGACGATGTCAAGAGGTAGAAGATGTACAAGGTGCGAAGATTTTCAAAATGTCGCGCCGAGGACTTGAGTCGAATAATGAAGTTAATAGAAGATAATGAAAAGGACTTGTATGGCGGTTGTCTTGAGTTCACCAAGTTCTCCTTTATATTGCGACTCTTGCATATTAAAACAATAAGCAAAATGGCTAATGAATATTTTGAAATGCTACTTGATTTGTTATGGACGGTAATTAGGGAGGAAAGGATAGCATACACGAAACAACTAGGGCTGACTAAGAAGATTATTTCCATTTTAGGTCTTGATTATAATAGGATCGATGCTTGCCCCAATGATTGTATCCTTTACTATAAGGATAAAAAAGACCTTCAAAAATGTCCGACATGTGGAATTTCTCGGTGGAAACAACACACACACACTTCATCACTAAATGCAACAGAAAGCGAGGGCATGAAGAGTAAGATTGCAAAGAAAGACGCTTTCATTTTCCTTGGTCCCTAGATTGCGGCGACTTTATATGAACAAAGACACAGCTAAGAACATGAGGTGGCACAAGGACGGTCGCGTCGATGATGGTAAGCTAAGACATCCTGCTGATGCAAAGGCTTGGAAGCATGTTGATAAAATATTTCCTTGGTTTTCGGGAATGCAGAAATATCAGTTAGATTACGTCTAGTGGCGGTTTTAATCCGTTTGGGCTTATGAGTTCGGGTTGGTCTCGTGGCGGTTATATTAATGCCTTACAATTTACCTCCATTGCTCGCATGAAACAACCATATATGATACTCTCATTATTGATACCAAAAGTGCACCGGAAACGATATTGATGTTTACTTGGAGCCACTTATTGATGAGCTAAAACAGTTATGGTCAGAGGGTGTATTGACCTATGATGCCTATTCTAAGGAGTCGTTTAGATTACGTGCTATTCTCATGTGGACAATTAATGATTTTCCAGCTTATGGTAATCTGTCTGGATGGTCTACAAAAGGCACATATGCTTGTCCAGTATGTGGACCAGAATTCGAAGCGATTCACTTACGCATAGCGAAAGTGTTGCTATTGGTTTAATAGGCGATGGTTGCCCTTGGGACACAGATACAGAAAATTACCTAATAAGTTTGATGGCACAGTGGAGAAGAGGAAGGCGCCACGTATATTGAAAGGGGATGATGTTGTGAAATTGCTTGAGAAGTTTCAAAAGGTCAGGTTCGGAAAGAATCGGTATTCAAAGACTATTCTATTGGGAGTAAAGAATAGAAAGACTTTGAAGCGTAAGAATCGATTGAGGGTTGAAGATGAAATCGAAAAATTACCCAAAGGTTGGACGAAATTTAGTATCTTCTTCCAGCTACCTTATTGGCAAAAGCTTAAAATCCGACACAACTTAGATGTCATGCATATTGAGAAAAATATTTGCGACAATCTAGTGTCAACACTCCTACAAGATGCCAACAAATCGAAGGATGACCTTCGGGCTCGTCGCGACCTAGTTGCATTGAATATCAGGAAGATTCTGACCACGTGTAATTGGACCTAACAAATATGAGTTGCCTTCTTCTCGTATTACGATGTCAAAAGAGCAGATGCAGAGATTTTGTGAAGTACTCAAATCAGTGAAGTCGCCTGATGGATATTCTGCTAATATATCAAATAATATACAGGTGCAAGAGAGGAAACTCTTAGGTCTGAAAACTCATGATTATCACATCCTTCTTCATCGGTTTGCTCGGTTGCACCGTAACAATATGGATAAAGAAGCCTCCAAAATTATAATTGAGTATTGTGGATTTTTCAGAAAATTATGCTCAAAAGTTATAGATGTGGCTCAATTTAAAAATCTTAAAGCAGAAGTGGCTTAAACTATGTGCAATATGGAAGCGATATTTCCTCCTTCATTTTTTACGGTTATGGTCCATCTTACACAACATCTAGCAAGTGAGGCTATAATTGCAGGACCCGTAATGTACCGTTGGATGTATCCGATAGAGAGGTTAGACATTTGATTAACTTTATTAAATATATATGTACTTTTAAAATCTGAACGGCATTGTTGATAGTATCCTTTTCATTTTATAGGTATTTAGGTTTCATGAAAAGCCTTGTGCGTAATCGAGCTCGTCCAGAGGGTTCGATTCTTGAAAGTTATATAGCCAATGAATGCCTACAATTTGCATCTTGTTACATGCGATTGGAAAAACAACACGTCAAGCCCGTGAAGGAGAATAAAGCATTGTTTATCCCGGATCGAATTGGATCGGGCTCATGTATTTCTACTAGAAAATCTTGAAATCTTGAAGTCTATCGAAGGTAACATAAAATTTATGATATGCAATTAGCTAATTATTTAATTTTAATTTGCTAATCTAATCTCTTTTTGTTAATATTATCCGACATCTGAAGCTTAAGAATGAAATAAGCGGTAGAAAAGCACATGATATTAAAAAATACATAGGAAGGATTTCTCGGATTGGGTTAGGAATGAAGTAAGTGTTTTTAAATTTAATTTTTCTAAATATTTAATAGTCTAGTTAAACTATTAAATGTGATTGATGCATGTTTGGTTTAGGTCGAAAAAGAGCTTCTCGATGGTATCGCAGTATTAGAAGAAATTTAGGATTCACACACAACGTCCTTACTATGAAGTAAGACAATACAAAGAATACCGCGTTAATGGATATAAATTTAGAACACTTTCGAAAATGATGAGAATAGGGTGACTCGAAGCTGTGGTATCATGGGATGCTTAGCTCAAGATTGTTTTCAAACACAAGAAATCAAAATCCCGTTGAAGCTGACATACTATATTATGGGCAATTGGAAGATATTGTGGAGATATTTTACGGATATGGTAAAGAAAGCCAATGTAGTTACGTGATGTTTAAGGTTCGGTGGTCTCCTGCAAAGCCTTTGGATCATTATGGGTTTACACTTGTTAATCTTCATAAAGAAGTCTATCTAGATGAAAAATTCATCTTTGCGAGAACAAGCGGATCGTGTTTCTTTGTGAAAGATCCTAAGGTAGCAACCGATCGGGTTGCTCGCATAGGAGCCAAGGTCATTGTTCATCCTATTGATAACAAAGATCTTGATGAGACGAAGAAGACAATAGCAATGAACCTACTGATTCATTTGATGATGTTTGGCAAAACTACTCCTATCCGCAAAATGTCACACTTGAATTGCCTGATTCTGAGACTCCGACTAACATTCCAATTGTAATCGAAGACAATACCTCTGGTTCAAAGTCTAGGAGTAAAAGAAGAAAACAAAAGCACACAGCAAATTTAGCCAAAATGATACAGTTACAATCACGTACAGGACATAAAGAGCAATATGTAGTAGGTATGTAATATTAAATTCTTTTAAAGTCCGAATATGAGAAGTGTATTAAATTGGTAACAAACGTTTGTTATAAGCATTTACACATTTCTTGTTATGCATTTTAACAAGTGAGTTAAATTTACAGATGAGAGGTAAGAGACTCTTTTGGGAGGGGCGTGATCGATCACGATCCACGACCCAAGTACCGGATCTGAGGGACATTGCCACCACGCCTCCTCACATAGGTAAATTATTCATTTTTTAATTTTTACATTTTATTATTCATGATATTTGAATGCTTTAATAGCTTCAATTGTTCAGGTGATCGATCACGAGCCACGACCCCAGGTGCCGGATCTGAGGAGACATTGCCATCACATCCTCCTCACATAGGTAAATTATATTTTTAATTTTTATGTTTTATTATTCATGATATTTAAATTCTTTTATATTTTTAATTTTTTAGGGGATCGACCACGAGCCACGACTCCAGGTGCCGGATTTGCGGAGACATTGCCATCACATCCTCCTCACATAGGTAAATATTTTTACTTTTATGTTTTATTATTCATGATTTTTGAATGCTTTAATATCTTCAATTGTGAAATGTGATCAATCACGATTGGTGACTCCAGGGTCTGGTCATCATGTACCAGGATCCTCTGCGGAACCATCAACACCATCAACTCATATTGGTAATTATTTGTTAATATTGCATAGTTTTTAGTAATGTAATATTTTTGTATTGATTATTATCTTTAATTTTGCAGGTGGTTCCTCAACACCATCTTTTACTTCTGATGAGCCCCCTACTATTTTCCGGCCACTTACACCTGATATCCGTAATCTCTCATTACCGCCAGATGCATTTCAATATAAGGCTAGATCTGACAAGCTCAACCCACTTGCAGCAAGAAAATTATTGGAGATGGATGAGTTGATAAAGATTAGGAAAGATAATGCAATTACAACGAAAGATCGAGATTGCAATGGGTAAATTAGATAATTTTTATAATTTTAAAATATAAAGTTATCATTGTTATTTTTCTTGTTGTCTTAGCGGTAGTGAGCTTCCACCGAAGAAGAAGGAAAGCTGTGCAACAAGCCTCACACAAAGGAAACACCGAATGGTCAAAGAGTTCTCGACCGAGTGTGCCAGGGGTGCCAAGGGGTACTTGGGCCACTAAGCTCAATAACTATATTGGGGTTTTAGTCCGGAGAGCAAATATTTGCAACCCTTCTTTACCTACCGAGCTTCCATGGTCAGCCTTCACTGAGATATGGAAAAAGCTCATGGTATATTATTAGTAATTTACTCTTTCATTGTTATTTCTGTTGTGTACTTTAGTTACATATATGTAAATTTGTAGAAATGCTATTGCCTTGAGGACCACTCCAATGGATGGAACTATGTTTTTGGGCCCGATGGGAAGGTTCCAGCTGCATTCAAACAGTGGAGACATGAACTGAAGCATAATGTATACAAGAAATATAAGCATGATTGGCAGCGGTTTTATGTTCTCGATCCTAGGGTGGATCGAAAAGATTTCTGGCGCTTCTCATCTATTGGGATACTAAGGCGCAGAAGTAAGATAATAATTTTGTTAGTTTTGACATTGTATTTACACTATATGTATGTATAAATCTTTTTGTGCGGTTGCAACTTTCAATGGACATACTAATGGAGATGCATAATCACGACCACCACACGGGTTCGCAATCGTATGCTACCATCGAGGGTGGTTATTGCCGAACTACGGTATAGAATATTTAAATTTTAGTATTCTTTAAATATTTATTACAACCACTTCTAATTTTTTGTAATTTCAGGCAAAGCCTTCATGCCGGTCAATGAATTGGTGAAGGTCGCATGGCAAGTTCAAGAATACATATAATAAGAAAGACAAGATGAGGGACAACCTCGAGTTTGTGGTAATGATTCTATTCCACATATTCAATTTGTATTTCCACATAAGAAATTGGTAATGATCTTATTCCACTTAGTGCTTGTTAATGGTATTAATGCTAACAACACCCCTCATTCACGACATCCTAATCTAAAAGAGATTGCATAGACATTTTTAAGTCCATCCGGTTCATTTCCCCAAGAGTTATGAATTCAAGCTTTACTACAAAGATTTTGTACGATGAAGTACAAGAGCCGTGACATATTCTTTCATATGAATTTTGGGATCACACATATTAGAGGTATTTCAAATTAAACCCTCCAATTGCTACTACTCTTCATTATAGGGACCAATTTAAAATTACTCGTGAATTCATGGACTTAATAGCAAGTTTAGTGAATTGAGGGAATAATTTCAAAATACTTACGGTGTGAGCGACCCCAATTTGTATAATTGTTGTTCCTATCCTATTTCTTGTCCTTTTGTCATATATTAGCTATGTCGCATTGTCAACTAAGCATGCCTTAATATTTTTGGCTAATCACTAACTAACTTTGGTTGGGCAACTTCTTAGTTTAAATTTTTTTTCTTGATATTGAAATTTCTTATTATTGGTTGTGATTTTAGGCGAGCTTTAACATGGAGACAACCCGGACAATACTACAAGTGACACAGGGTGAAGTGGAAGGTGATCGGACCCACACATTTTATCTATGGAGGACAATGGCGGGATCGTCACAACTATTATCGGAAATAAGCATAAGAGCAGATATCCATTACGGGGGTTGGGGCTCGGCGGTGCTATCACACTTCATCCTCCACAACATCTTGGCTGACACCTTCGACTTGATGGGACCTATGACACCGACATCACACCTTCAGAATGTGCCCACCTGTCGTGTCTCCAGGCTTGGATCTCATTAATCGTGTCACATGCTATTTAGTTGGTAAGATTGATCCCACACTTTATCGCCAGGTGACGACGAAGCTATATTCCATTTTGCCTCAGTCACAGGTAGAGATTGTTCTACCTCACATCATATCTTCCTTGTCCGGCACGATTCCTGATGATTTATTTGTGGAGATTGTACCTCAGTTGAGCATGGGATCCGGATTTATGCAGACTGGTGCACATGTATGTTTACATAAGTTTTCATTGAGTTTGATAATTGCTTTAGTGTATCACTATTCTTTATTAAAGAATGTATACAATAGATATCTTAGCTTCAAATTTAAAAAACTAAGTATAGTTTCCATATTTGACATATAGGATGAGGGTATAAAAGCATGAATAACACGTGTTTGATTGATTTTTAGGAGGTTGTTTAACACGGGTAAAACACAAAAAGGTCTTTCTTAAAAATATTATATATCATAATATTTAGCTAAATTTTGTGTGCTTCTAATATATTAATTGTTTTATGTTAGGCTACGGATGCTATGGGGAGCAATAGTGGCATGAATGAGAGGCACGCATCCGGCGACGATGATCAGGAAGAGGAGGTTGAGCTCGGTATCTAAGTGCTTATTTTCTTTCTTATCTATCTTGCGGTACACGGTATATTACATTTTCTTGACTATGATGGATTTCTTATTTCATGACTTATATTATCTATGTATGGATGATGAGACTATATGTGAGGACTTATATTATCTATGTGTGAATGATGAGACTATGTGCGAGATTGTGAATATGTGGGATGTCAAATTTGATATTATTCGATATTGTTGGATTTGAATGTGGTTATTGTTCGATTTGGATGTGTATGTTGTTGAATTTGGATGTGTATGTTGTTTAATTTGGATGTGGATGGAAATATATGATATGAATGTGATGGATATACAGGAAATATTTGATATGAATGTGATTTGTTATTATTCGATATGTATTTATACAGGACAAAAGGGTGGCAGGGGAAATGCCCTGCTGCTGTAACATAACATCCTAGACGGCTAAACCGTCTAGGATGTGATCCTAGACGGCATAGCCGTCTAGGATGTACAAAAACATCCTAGACGGCTAAACCGTCTAGGGTGTGATCCTAGACGGTTTAGCCGTCTAGGATGTACAAAAACATCCTAGGCGGCTAAACCGTCTAGGATGTGATCCTAGACGGTTTAGCCGTCTAGGATGTTTTTACATCCTAGACGGCTAAACCGTCTAAAATGTTTTGTACATCCTAGGCGGCCATGCCGTCTAGGATGTGACGCCGTCGCGATGCCTATCCTAGACGGCTATGCGTGCAATGTAACATCCTAGACGGATTTATCGCCCGGCGTATCCTAGACGGCTAAACCGTCTAGGATGTACAAAAACATCCTAGACGGTTTTGGGCCGCATCCTAGACGGTTTTGGCCGTCTAGGATACGTTGTTCTGCACTAGTGTAGCTTATGGTCGTGTATCGGTTACGGTATCTATGCCTAAAATTTTGCCAAAGTTTGTGGAAATTAGAGGTCCTAAGTGGATGATTATCAAATAGGAGATTGTTATGAGTTTTACCCTTAGTGGTGTGCAACTCTTGTGAATGCATGGGACACCTTGAAGAGCAATATTGTTCTAAGAAGAAAGGGAAATGTAATGGGTTCCTAAGAAGCCAGTTGCTAATAAAAATCAAGGAATTGGTAGCGATACTGGGGGAGATCCTCATGTTCCTGATCCAACACAATGTCCAAGGTGATGCTTCTAGGGAGTCTAATGTACATGTTGATGTAGGTGATGGCTTATTGAGGGGTCTCAAATCACAAGGTTTTAAATGAGGGGTCTGTAAAAAGGATATGCTTTTACACCTGTAAGACATGTGCATGATTACGACACTTACCGTGAGCGAATGTGATCCTGATTATTTTGAGGTAATGGATGGTCTTGCGAAGAGAATTTCTTCATGGTTAGTCTATCATATAGATGGGCTGTTGGAATGTACGAGGGCTTAACGAACCTTAAAGCAGAATTTGGTGAGTAACTTTGTACATAAAGGCAATTTATTTTATTTTATTATTATTATTTGTTTTGCTTTTTTAGAAACTAGAATAAAGAGTCCTAAAGCTCAGAAGGTGAAGGATAAGCATTTTAAGGATTAGGGGTGGTATTGCCACTATCATAGTGCTGTGAATGGTAGGATTTGGTTGGTCTGGGATCCTTTGGAAATTCATGACTCTACAATTTCTGAAGCTGATACATTCATTCACTGTGAGGTGGTAGATAACAATGTTATTTTTCACTATTTGGTCACTACTATCTATGCTTCTAATCGCTCTATCCAAAGGCAGGCTTTGTAATATCATGGTCAATTATTGAGTATTGTTATTGTATTGATGGGGAATTTCAATAATGTTGTGCCTTTAAATGAGAAATTATCTTTCTATGTTGTGACTGATGTAGAGATCATGGGGCTTGTTTCTTGTGTTGATTAATGTGGCCGTTTTCACGTGAGAAGTGTGGGGGTATTGATACAATTAGACTAATAGGCAAGAAGGGGATTCTAGAGCGTGGTGAAGGATTGATAAAGTGTTTGTAAATAATGCATTGATTCATAAATATGAGCAGAGTGCTGTGGGTTTCCTTGTAGATTGATCATGATGACTTTGTTGTGCGCGGCGGAAAATTTCGGCAGCACCTCTGCCGAACAATGGCCACAACAAGAGAGCTAGATCACAATAAGAATTCCCGTCTCACCAAGGAAACAAGAATCTGAAGCAAATATCTCAACAAAGTGGGATATTTACTCTTCCTCTCATCAGTTCTAGGACTGACCTGTCGAGGGAACCTAAAAGCTATTACAAATCAAATCAACAGCAAAAATACCAATTTTACGTGGTTCGGCAAGTTGCCTACGTCCACGGGGCAAGGGGGGAGAGATTTACTACTAGAGAGAAAGAGAATACAAATAGGGTTTACAATCACACAAGATCTCACCAATAAAACCCTCAAATAAACTCTCTAATCTCTCACAAATTCTCTCTCAAACGACGGCTCAAAACCCTAAAAGAGTTGCTCAAACAAAGGATGGCTCCAAAACCCTAGTTTTTTTTCAGCCGCACACACCTCGAAACCTAGAAGCGAATATATATAGGTGAACTTTGTGTGGCCCCCACTCCCTGCGAGCCTTCCGTAAAAAAGCGGTGTGGTGGCTCCCAGCGTTTTCAAAAGCGCGTTGCAAAAGCGCGTTGTCCCCACACGCGTTGTCCCCACAATTCTCCACCTCGTGAATGTTTTCCTCAAAAAGCGAGCCGATACCAACACTGAACTTAGCCAATACCAAACAACCAAATGTCCCACTTGTTGCGTCGGGGCCAAGTAGAATAAATCTCGACAGCGGACTCAATCCACAACAAGTCGGGAAACCAAACAAGAGTTCAAAACAATCTCCTCCCCATCAAAATCAACACCGGCGCATCATAAAGGCGCCTCGTATCCTCTTGCCCAAGGAATCAAGCCTTCGTAGTTCACCCAAATGGCATGCGGCCTCAGCAATCACGAATGTGCAACAAGTCTCTACAATGATCAAACTTGTTGCTCGGAACCACCTTTGTGAGCATATCTTCCGGATTATCCTTCGTGTGGACCTTCACAATCTCCACATCACCATCTTCAAGAACATCACGAACGAAGTGATAACGAGCGTCAATGTGCTTCGTCCTGCATGAAGAGCACGGTTCTTAGCCAAATAGATAGCACTCATGCTATCACAATGAATGGTGACGGATCATATGATATACCAAGTTCCTCCAAAGTCCTCGGCCAAATCGCCTCCTTCACAAAATTGCAGATTGCATATACTCTCCGCTGACAAAGCAAATCAGACTGCAAGGTGCATCTCCAACACACCGGCGCACGAGTCAATGTGAACACATAACTCCGTCAGACCGGCGTTTATCAAATCCCGGCATAATCGAATCAACATAACCAACACACAACTGCTCACCTGTAGTGTCGCTCATAAACCAAACCAATATTGGCGTACCTGAATGTACCTCAAAATCCATTTCACGGCGTTCAATGACCCTCTGGATCGTGCATGTATCTCGAAACCATGCTCACCGCTTGTGACAAATCTGGTCTCATTACATACCATTGCGTACATCAAGCTTCCAATCATTCGATATGGAGTCTTCGACATCAACTCGATCTTCAAGCGTCTTGGTGAAAGGTCACCAAAGCTTCAAATGGGCTCCTAATGGTACCTTGGCGGCATTATCCATGCTAACATGGAACCATTTGTAGAACCTTCTTCAAATAAGCCATCGTGTCAAACAAATTTTGCCCTTCTTCTTGTCTCTGCCGATCTCCATCCCAAAATGCGCTTAGCCTCACCCAAATCCTTCATCTCGAACTCCTTTGAAAGTCGTGCCTTCAATTCATTTATAGCGGACACGGAAATAGAGGCAACCAACATGTCATCGACATATAATAACAAATAGATATCGCACTTCCTTTCAACTTGCGAAAATATCGCAAGGATCAAAGCTGACTCGAGTGTACTAATGACCAAGCATAAAACCGTCGAATCGCCTATACCATCACGAGGAGATGCTTCAAACCATATAGCGATTTCTTTAGTTTGCAAACCAACTTTTCTTTCCCTGCATTTCCGGAATCCCAATGGTGAGTCATATAGATTTCTTCATCAAGATCACCATGAAGAAATCGTCTTCACATCCAACTAATCTAATTCCAAACCATCTTGTGCCACCAATGCTAGCAAAATCCGAATCGACGAATGCTTCACCAGGAGAGAAGACCTCATTATAATCAATACCTTCCTCCTGTGCATAACCCTTCGCCAACTAACCTAGCTTTGAACCTCAATGGAGTGCCTTCAATGCCCTCCTTCTTAGTGTATACCCACTTGCAACCAATTGCCTTCCGTCCCTTTGGAAGCTCAACAAGCTCCCATGTATCGTTCTTGTGAAGAGACTCCATCTCTTCTGCATAGCTACACGCCACGAATCGACCTCCGAACTCGCTTCGGCCTCTCAATGTAGTAGGTATCATCTCATCGATACTCTCCACCGGAAGTGCATACTCTCCACCGGAAGTGCATATGCAAGCGTGTCGGCATACCGTCTTTGGCATCGTATGTTTCTCCTCGTCTCAGAACGCAATAGAATCACGAACTGAGCCGTGGGTCCACGATCCTGCACATCGTACTCATATCCTCCGTGTCACCGTCGTGCTTTCGCCTCACTCTCGGCACTCTAATGGATATTGTACCATCACGGACAATGTGGGCTGCATCGATCTCCACCACTGCGATATCTCCTTCCGGGTCACTCTCCACGATGAGAGTTGGGAAGCTTCAAGATAGAAGCCTCATCGAATGTGACGTCTCTACTCGGCACAATCTTCTTATCAACTGGATCCCATAGCTTGTATCCTTTGACACCACGCTTGAATCCTACAAATATGGCCTTCCTAGCTCGCGGTTCTAATTTATCTGTTCTCACATGATAAAATCACGGGGCACCCAAATACCTTGGCTGGTCATAATCTCGTCTTTGGCTCTCGACCACTTCTCCATAGGGTCTTTCCCCAATCGCGAGATGAAGGCGCTTTGTTGATGAGGTGGCTCGCATATGTAAGTGCTTCACCCAAAGATCTTCTCCAAACCACTATCGCCAATAAACATCGAATCTTCTCCGGCAAAGACCGATTCAACGTCTCGCCACCCCATTTTCTTTGCGGTGTATGACTAACCGTGAAGTGTCTCTCTATGCCCTCGTCTCGACATAGGCTGGCGAAAGGGTCTAAAGTATACTCACCACCGTTGTGGGATCTCAACGTCTTGATCTTTCTCGGTCTGCGGTTCTAATCTCTTCTTCCACTCCACGAATATATCTAGGACTTCACTCTTCTTCGTCATGGTGTACACCCAACATCGCCTAGAATAGTCATCAACAAATGTGACGAACCAATGTCTACCACCAAGTGATGCCGTCTTGGTGGGACCCCAACGTCTGTGTGCGTAGTCGAATACCCTTCGTCGATGGATGGTGTTCGAACTTCACCTTTGTGCGCTTGCCAAGAACACAATGCTCACGAGAACTCAATTTTTCACTCTTGGCTCCTTTAATAGCCCACAGCGCATAGCGCTGCGGTGACCTTTCACTGTGTGCCTAACCTATAGTGCCAAAGCTCGCCTCGTCTGCCAAACAACTCAAGCAACGTGGCCAATCTCGGTGCTCCCATTCGGATAGTATAAATTTCGATTGGGACTCCTTCATCACCACCAAAGATCCTTTAGTAACCTTCCCTACACCGTTTTTGAAAGTCACATTGAATCCCTTAGCCTCCAAAGCTCCAAGCGAGATAAGATTTTTCTTGGTGAGGAACAAATCTCACCTCCTTCAACTCACGGACTACTCCATCGTGCATCCTAATCCGCGACAAGACCTATCCCACAAATGCCACGGGGTTGATCATTTCCCATGACAACAACACCCGTCGACTTTCTCAAAAGATGCAAACCGGTCTCGCCTAGGGTCACATGATAAGTAGCGGGAATCAAGCATCCAATCGATGCTTCTACATGATTCACCTCGGAGTAATCAATAGAGAATAGCACGAATCGTCGGAATCATCGCCTTTAGCAATATTCACCTCATTGGCCTTGGGCCCTTTTTCTTGCCATTTTCTTTCTCCTTGAGCTTTGGACAATCTTTCTTCCAATGTCCACGCTCTTTGCGAGAATGCACATTGGTTCTTTGACAATTGGTGGCCTTCTTGACTTTGACCTCCTCTATTGCCACCTTTGGATATGGGCTTCTACCTCTCGTCGACAAGGCCTGCGCTGAAGTACTCGCACGGGAAGTCTCCTTGTCCTTCCTCCTCAAATCATGGTTGGTCAATGCGTTAGTAACTTCACTATAGGCGATAGAAATGCGTCCGTTCAACAAAGTGAGTACAAAGGTGTCATACTCCTCATCGGTAAGGAGCCCAATAAAATATGACCTTGTACTCATCCGTTATCTTCTCATCAACATTTGCCAAGTCGGACAACAACTTAGTATAGTTGTTCACATGAGCCGCTAGTGAGGTGCTCGGACATCGAAACACGAAGAGTCTTCGCACAAGTGCAACCTGTTCTCAACACTCTTGCGAGATACTTATTGTTGAGAATTTTCCACATCTTCATTGCGGGCGTCACCCCAAGCACGTCATATTTCAGCTCTTGTTCCAAAGCGGGACTGATCACCCCACAGCGTTCCTATTCATCTTATCCCATACATCCTCTTCATATTTAGGTGGCCTCTCTTGGACCATGATGGTCTCCTCCAAATTTTGAGCATTGGCGCATCACATGCGTCGCTCATCCACAAACCAAAGTTGATTTTGCCGTCGTACTTCACCACATTAATTTTGGTGTTCGAAAACCAACTTGCATTTGTATTGTACTTTCGACATTGACTTCTTGCTTTCACTTTCTTCTCCCATTGCAAACTAACTCCAAATTGTAGAGAAAGAACAACTTTGATAGGATTAAAGAATCACCCAATGAACCCTAGATCAGTTCCAAATAGATTTCCTAACCACACGAGGAAAGCGAAATCTCCAACGGCAACTCCTAATGCTATCTCCACCGGCCGAGAACTCCAAGAACTAAGCTTCACACAAGAATCTTCCTCCACCAAACTTCAAAACCCTAGATCTGAAATCGGGCTCGATACCACTTGTTGTCTGGTCGGAAAATTTCTAAAGACACCTCTCAGAACAATGACCACAACAAGAGAGCTAGATCACAATAAGAATTCCGCCTCACCAAGGAAACAAGAATCAAGCAAATATCTTAACAAAGTGGGATATTTACTCTTCCTCTCATCGGTTCTAGGACTGACTGCCGAGGAACCTAAAAGCTATTACAAATCAAATCAACAAAGAAAATACCAATTTTACGTGGTTTCTGTTGCCCACGCCCACGCGGGGAGAGATTTACTACTAGAGGGAAAGAGAATACAAATAGGGTTTACAATCACACAAGATCTCACCAATAAAACCCTCAAATAAACTCTCTAATCTCTCACAAATTCTCTCTCAAACGACGGCTCAAAACCCTAAAAGAGTTGCTCAAACAAAGGATGGCGGCGGCTCCAAAACCCTAGTTTTTTTTTTTTCAGCCGCACACACCTCAGAAACCTAGAAACGAATATATATAGGTGAACTTTGTGTGGCCCCCACTCCCCTGCGCTAGCCTTCCGCAAAAAAACGCGGCGGCTGTGGTGGCCCCCACGCGTTTTCAAAAAACGCGTTGCAAAACGCGTTGTCCCCACACGCGTTGTCCCCACAGACTTTTAGATATTTCTGTGTTGAAGGAGGCTACTCATGGTAATATACCTTTTAGATATTTTTCTATGTAGACTGATCATTATGACTTTCTTCATTTTCGCTTTAATTCACATAGCTCTCAACATTGCTGAAAAATGGCACTTCTGTTGAACTAGCCAGATGTTAGTCCAGCAAAGTTAATTTAGTTACAAAATGTAGGAATCAACTATAGATTATTGATTTTAATTATAGGAAATGTAATTAAGCTGCATTAATGATTTTAAAAATCTCACAGACCTAGCACTATAAAAACTCTTTCAAATTATGTGAAATAGTTAATCATTGACACATACATATTGGATTGTCAACTGCAGATAGAACAGAACAATGATCTAAAGTTCCACTTCTCATTCTAGAGGTAGTACAGCGAAGGACCATATATCTTTCTAATTCAAGAGGGCAAAAACTAGGAGAATCTATTGGAAATTTATCTTGAATTCCATTAAACGTATCCAAGTTAAGGGATAAATTTAGCCTTTACATTGTAAATTTAATTGGATTATGGATGTGTAGGGGTGGAAATGAGCTAAGTATTTTGCAAACAGTCCGCTAATTGTTTGTCTAATTATTCAGTTACACTCAATTCGATAGTTTGTTTAAAACTTAGACAAGTAAGCTTTTGTATCCTTTTCATAATTAAATAGAATTTAACAAGATATATATATATATTCAATTCATTTTCTTACTAATTATTCGATTCCATTGTGAAGCATCTGAAGCATTTCAGGTAACGCAAAAGATATGTTGCTGAAGTAATTAATCAAGTTGGTCTCAAAACATTGCTCTAGCTAATGGACTAAAGTGCCAATGGAAAAGTTGAAAAGAGCCACAAAAATATTAGTTTAAAACATAAACAACATTAGAATTCATAACTCTCATAAACAACAAAACTGCAACACCTATATAAACAACAAGATTTTATGGACCAACAATGATTGTTTGTTGTATCTTCTCACAAGATACGTTTCAGTATTTGCTCCAGAAGATTGTGAGGGCTTGTGACCAGCAGTTTTATTATTGTCACCCTCTCACTGCCTCGACTTTTGTAAATTCTATATCAATCCATACAAGGTTGGAGGTTTATTTACTTGTCTCGTTTGATTCGTCAATGAAATATATATTGAAATTTTTTGAATGATGCTCTAATTAATGCAGGGAATAATTGCATATTATTTTATAGTTATAAAGGTTTGTTTATCTATTAAACCTTGATAACATCTCTTAGCTTTGCTTTTATTGTTGCATGGTCTACAAGGGAAAACACTAGCAGATGCAGTTTGAGAATCCATTATGTGCTTTACGCATAATATTTATATCTGCCCAGTTATTTAAGTATAAGACGTTCGTCGTTAAAACAAAGTAAAGAGCTTTTTCTATTCCTCTGGTATTAGAAATCTTCTATGATGTTGTTACTATTGATTTAATTAGTTGCACCTTTTTACGTTGTTATGTGCGCTGATCTGTTATACAATGTCATTGTGTAGTTTTGCAGTAGACAGAAAGGAAAACTCTCAATGCTATTGTGGCGACATAACTTTAATGGTTTCTTTCAGTTGTGGGAAGAAACACTTGCAGCCCTCGTACATAGCTTCTCTCTGCATTTGTTCTTCATACTCCTAGTGGTTTGTGTTCTTGTTTGGTGAGCGGCAAGACATATAGAAATGATATAACGGGCTAATAAAAATTACTGCATGTAGTTAGACTGAATACAACTATTGCTGTTGAAAAGTTGCACACACAAATTTGTACTCTAATGCGTATTCCTCTGAAGTTTAATAACAACTGATTGTGCCAATGCAATTATCTTTACACAATCAAAATTTCCCTATTTATACAATCAAAATAGAGCATGGCTACGCGAGGATTTTCTGCTAGTATTGAAATAAAGCCATTTCTAAAACTTTAGAGGCTGGTTACACAAGGGTTTTATTTACTTCCATTTAGCCCTGTAGCTGATCCATGTCCCATTAGGCCTACTTTAGTCCTTGTTTTGCTTCATTAACTAAGATTCTATCACTTTTACTTCATTGACTAAGATCTTATGACTTTGTCCACCAATTTGCATGTCTATCTGTATATACATTCACATGTATATCCATATCTGTCTTTGATTTTAGCAGATATGGATATAAGTTTTTTTACCGAGGCATATCCATATCCATATCCATATCTGTAGATGACACGCGGATATTGATATGATAGTATCATATCTGAGCCATATCCGAGAAGTTTCCACCCCTATATAGAAATCTAGAAATTTCTAATTTGGTGTTTGGTTCAACAAGATTATAGGAAAGCAAATCCTAGAATTTAAATTCTCTACTTTGGTTCACACTCAGGAAATTAGGATACCAAAATTGTAGAGACCTTTTCCACCAATGAAAATTAATTGGGATCTGACATGGAGGGACTTTTGTCAGATATCCACCCATATCTCTTTAAAAGATAGAATTAGGGGTATCCCAAAAATTGGTTGTTTTTTAGATTTTGTAGAAATCTATTTCCTAAAAAGATTTTTGAAAGAAGCAAAGGACATGGATTCCTACTATGTCAAAAGTATAACTTTTTTTATCCTAAAATTCATTTTCTAATTCAAATCCTATAAATTTTAGTGAACCAAACAACCTAAATTGGATTTGGGAAATCAGACGGTCAAGGAGAGGGAATTTTTAATTGTTGGCAGGTAATGAAAATGTCCTCTGAGGTAAGCTTCTCAACAAGCATACATAGATGGGGTTCAACTTTCAAGGCTAACCTCACACAGAATACAATGCATTTTTGTGGGGTTTGTTCACTAGCTACAAAGGAAAAAGAGTAATTGTAGTGGCTAGTCATTGTGTTCCAAACTGGTCTTTTTGTCATAACTTTGATTTGGATATACATGGGAGAATTATGGTTCTCTGGGATCCTACTTGTCTTGATGTTCAGAACTTACAAAAATCAAATCAGCTGATATATTGTCATGTTACTGATAAGAGTAATTGTAGTAGTTACTATGCTACTTTTATATGTGGTTATAATCAAACAAACCTTAGAGTGTCTCTCTGGAATGAACTCAGAATTATTGGTTCTAATGTGAATGGCCCATGGGAGGTGCTGGGAGATTTTAATTGTATTCTGGAGATTGATGAGAGGATACAAGGTAGAAGTGTTACAAGAGCAGAATTACTAGAATTACAGCGGCTGTTGAATGATACTAAACTCTTGGATATGAAGTTCAAAGGATGTTTTTATACATGGTCTAATAAGCATGTATTCTGCAAACTTGATAGAGTCTTAATCAATGAGGAATGACTTGACATTTTTCCTTCTTCTGATACTGAATTTCATACTCCTGGCATTTCTAATCATTGCCCAGCACTTGTGTCCTTTCATGCTCCTAATAATAGCAAATCCACTTTTAAGTATTTCAATTTCTGGAGTGATCATCCTAAGTTTGAGGGAGTGATATATCAAGCATGGTGTAGCCAAGTTCAGGGGTCTCCTATGTATAGAGTGGTTCAAAAGCTGAAAACTGTCAAATATTGTTTGAAGAAATTTAACTCTTAGTTCTTTAGTGGTATTTCTGGTAGAGTGAATAAGGCTAGAGAAGAACTTTTTCAAGCTCATATAAATGTTCTCAATAATCTAGCTGATGATAATTTGATTACTTGTGAAGGGTTACAATTAAAAAAGTTCCTTACAATGCTTAAATGTGAGGCTGTGTTTTTGCAACAGAAATCTAGAGTAGACTGGATAAAATTAGGTGACAACAACACAGCTTTTTTTCATGCTCAAATGAAACAGAGAAGAATGAGAAATTCCATCCTATTTATTATGAATGCACAGGGTGTTCTACTTACCAAACAGGATGAAATTCAAGGAGAGCTTGTTAAATTCTATAAGGATATCCTGGGTGTGGAAGCTTCTTGTTTACCTCCTAATTTATCTTATCTGGACAGAGGACCTCTTGTTAACAATGATCATTATATTGATTTGAGTAGGCCAGTGTCTGAAGAGGAGATTAAAACTGCTTTGTTTCAGATTGATGCTAAAAAATGTCCAGGTCCTGATGGTTATTCTTCTCAATTCTATAAGGATTCTTGGAGTATCATTGGCAAGGATGTGCTTAATGTCGTGAGTGACTTCTTCAGGTATGACAAAATG
This sequence comes from Asparagus setaceus, assembly GCA_012295165.1. Lineage (NCBI taxonomy): Eukaryota > Viridiplantae > Streptophyta > Magnoliopsida > Asparagales > Asparagaceae > Asparagus > Asparagus setaceus. Next base: position 45,730,795 of record CM022706.1, on the reverse strand, counting down.
CTCAGAACTGTAAACTCCACTTCTATTACTCTTATTCCTAAAAACCAAAGTCCTAACATAGCTTCAGACTATAGGCCTATATCATGTTGTAATACACTGTATAAGTGCATTTCAAATGTCTTAACTATTAGGCTAAGGAAGGTTATACCCACTATTGTTAGTGAGAATCAAGGGGCTTTTATAAAGGGAAGGAGTATTGTTCATAATGTGTTGTTGGCACAAGAGCTTGTTCATTTGTATGGGAGGAAACATATTTCTCCTAGGTGTGCATTGAAAGTTGATCTGAAGAAGGCTTATGACTCAGTGAACTGGTCTTTTCTTGCTGCTGTAATGAAGGGACTGGATTTTTCTCTTAAATTTTGTAGATGGGTGATGGAATGTGTGTGTTCTACTTCCTTCACCATTCTTGTTAATGGCCAACCATCTGAACAATTCTCTGGAAACAAATGAATTAGACAAGGAGATCCTATCTCCCCATACCTATTTGCATTAGTGATGGAGTATTTCAGTAGGTGTTTATCTGATTTAGGTGAAGAGAAAGATTTTCTCTTTCATCCAAAGTGCAATAATAACAAGAGTACCCATCTCTGTTTTGCTGATGATATGTTCTTGTTTTGTAAAGGAGACTTGAGTTCAATTCAACACATGGCTTTGAAACTCTCACATTTTTCTCAAGTATCTGGATTATGTGCAAACTTATCTAAGAGTCAGGTGTTCTTTGGTGGAGTTAACTATAATCTTAAGCATGCTATTCTCCAACTTTTGGGATATTCTGAAGGGAGCTTACCAGTGAGACACCTGGGTATACCCCTGTCTTCTAAGGGTCCTACTTCAGCAGATTGTTCAATTCTGATTGAGAGAATCTCATCTAAAATCAGAAACTGGTCAGCTAGGTTCCTATCTTATGCAGGAAGGCTTCAGTTAATCAAATCAATCATATATAGTATGCATTCATACTGGGGAGGTATTTTCCTATTGCCAAAGAGAGTTATTCATGAGGTTGATCAGTTTTGTAGAGACTTCTTGTGGACTAGCTCTTATGGCCAGCATAAAAAAGCCAAGGTTGCATGGTCTCGAGTGTGTTTGCCTAAATCAAGTGGTGGATTGGGTTTACAACACACTCTCACTTTGAATAAAAGTCTGGTTTTGAAAAATTTATGGTCTTTAGTCCTTATGAAAGATTCTATCTAGGTGAGATGGGTTCATGGTTTTTATATAAAGGATAAATGTGTGTGGGATATGGATATTAAGCCTCATTTCTCTTGGGTGTTCAAAAGAATTCTTAAACTTAGGCAAGAAGCTTTAAAGTGCGTATCTCTCAATGAGCAGAGCTTGACATGGCTTGGTTCTAAGCCAGAATTTAGCTCTTCATCCACATATCATATCCTATTGGAGGCTAATGAAAGGAAACTATGGGCACACATGGTATGGAATAGCTTGTATTTGCCGAAACATAAGTTTACTTCTTGGTTAGCTTGTCTTGATAGGTTGCCTACTAAGAGTAGACTTCATAATATTGGGATTATTGAAGAGAATTCTTGTTCTCTACGTGAAGTTATGATTGAGAGCAGAGATCACATTTTCTTTCAATGCAAATTCAGTCTGCAGGTATGGGAGAAAACTATGTGCTTCGTACAAGAATTCAACTCTCTGTGTAGGTGGCATGACATTATCTCTTGGATGCCAGCTTGGAAAGGATGTGCAAGCATTAGGAAGTTGAAGAGGGCTGCTACGACTTCCTGTATCTACTAGGTTTGGAGAGCCAAAAATCTGAAGATCTTTCAAAGAAAGGAGCTGAGGGTGGATGAGGTTCTCCAACTCATCTTGTATGAAGTGAAAATCCTATGCACTAAGGTAGTTAAATTGAAAGACACTGCTTCTAACAGGAATTGGTGCAAAGCTATGAAAATCTACCCTGAATTTGTTCCTTATTGTTAATAGAGCAGGTTTGGTTGAATCTGTGTCTTGCATCTGCTGTTCTGGATGTGATACTGAATAGTGTGTGTAGGTTGTTTCTGTGTCTGTTCTAGCTATTCTGGATGTGATACTGAACAGTGTGTGCAAGTCTAGTTTTTGTGTCTTGTATCTGCCGTGCTTTGTGTGATACTGAACAGTGTGTGCAGGTTTTGTTACATCATTGCTAGTAAGTTTGTGGTAGTAGTAAGGTTGATCCTTGTTGTAAGGAATCAAAACTGAGTCTGTAAAGGGTTTTGATGTGTTTTTTTGATCCTTGGTCGTAAGGATCTAACAGTGAGTGTACAGCTTGTTGGAACGTTTACAGAAAATTGGTAATAAGATTGCTTACTTACTTACCAAAAAAAAGGAGTAATGCTAGGAGGACCCAAAAAGAGGACAAATTTGTGGGACAACTGACATGGCATGTCTTTACCACATGTACTACTTACTATTAATGCCAATTAGTACCCCTAAAGAATATATTTATCTAAAAAAATCTCATTACTTCACTCTCTGCTCAACTCCTCATCTCTTCCTCCTCTTTCAATCATCCTCAAATTTCACCTCCAATAGTGATCAAATAACTCTCCATTCAGTGTTTACATTCATTTCTTACAAGTTTTGCATGATTAAACCTAATAGATGCCAAAATAGAGTTGATGGTGAAGCTTGTTTATCTTTGCATACAAGCTACGGCCCTTTCAAATCTCGTCGCCGACAGCCATCTGCCTTCTTCATTAAAGATGTTCTCTGATTTGCCACCAACACACCCCTACTCATTGAAACCGAACGCCTCAATGCTCCGGTCAAACTCACCGACAGTTTGGATTGGTAGCCCTCTAAATAAACTGCTTTAGTTTGATACAGGAGGTTTTCAAACTAGGGCTGGTTTATGGATTTTGATGGAGATGATGAATTGATGGGTTTGGTGTGATTACACACATTTTATTGGCAGATGAATCAATGGAAAAATAAATTTAGGTTTTGTGTGGGGTAAATTTGATCTCTATTAGATGGAATCATTAGGAAAACAACTTTTGCGACAAGTTTTTTTTTAAAGAAGTTCTGCTAGACGACTATATTGCCACACCATAGTTTCAAAGGGTAAATATTTTAGTATATAGTATAGATTATGCATGTGCTCACACGGGCGGGTCTAATATTGTTAGCCTGCATATATAATTTTTTGGTATTTATTTCACTTGTCTTATGAATATGACCAGACAAATAGCTTATACTAACAACGAATATCCATTAAGAGACTAAAATTGTCATGAGTACAACATGAAACCAATATATTTTTAGCTTATGGATATCAAAATTAGCACAACACCATTTGAAGAGCCAATTAACCTAAATGTAAAAACATGATAGTTTTTGTAGTTCATAAAAAGAGGATATATCAGTACAAATTAAATAAAAGAGAGATTAGTTGAGGCTATTGAACTCACAAAATTGAAAAGCTCAGTGATTTAAATGTTACTTTTTGAGTAGGAGCCTAGCAAGTCTTCAAGAGCAAAGGTCTTTTTACTATCATCCGAAGTGTAAAAACATGCACATGAATCATCTCTGTTTTGCAGATGATCTTCTACTTTTTTGTAGAGGTGATTTAATATCTGTTAAACATATATTTGATTGTTTTGTGCATTTTTCCAATGTATCTAGACTTAGTGCAAATGAAACTAAGAGTCAAGTATTTTTTGGAGGTATAGACCACAATACAAGGCAAAATATCATTAATATGTTGCACTTTGTAGAAGGATCCCTCCCAGTTAGGTATTTGGGGGCACCACTCACTTCCAAACTTCTCTCCTCTTCAGATTGTGGTTCATTGATTGAAAGGATGGTTAGTAAAACCAAATGTTGGACTACTAAGCTTCTCTCTTTTGCTGGTAGATTACAACTTGTGCAACAGTTTTGTTCAGCATGCAGAATTATTGGGGCAGCATTTTTGTTTTGCCTCAAAGAGTGATTAAGGAAGTGGAGAGAATCTGCAGGGAGTTTCTATGGGCTGGGGAGATGCACAATAGTAGGAAAGCTAAAGTTTCTTGGAATAATGTTTGCTTGCCAAAAACTAATGGTGGTCTGGGACTGAAGCTTCTTAGTATTATGAATAAGTCCTTAATGCTAAAACATGTATGGGATATTGTCCTGGATAAGAGGTCAATGTGGGTTCGCTGGATTCATGGATATTACATAAAGAATTTGAATTTCTGGACTATGGAACCCAAGAACCATTACTCATGGGCTTTCAAGAAGTTTCTCAAGCTCAGGGATTCTGCACTCAAATGCTTTGATCCTGCTAGCAAATTGTGGAAGGGTAGTGAAAAACCTTACTCAACTCAGAGCACTTACCAGCTACTTATGGGAGACCATCCAAAGGTTTTATGGAGCAAACAGGTATGGGGGAAAATGTCTATCCTTAAACACTCTTTTATTTTTTGGGTAGCATGTTGGGATAGATTACCTACTAAATCCAGTGAAGAGATATGGCATATTGGATGATGAGAAGTGTGTGCTATGTAACATGCATGTTGAGAACCGAGATCATTTATTTTTTGAGTGTGGATTCAGCAGGCATATATGGAGAAATACCATGGCTTTTGTTCAAGCAAATGCTGCTACTGATAAATGGGGGGAAGTTTTAATATGGTTGAGCACAAAGTGCAGGGGAAGTTCTTCAATAGCAAGCATAAGGAAAGTTGCAGTTGCGGCTGTTATCTACTACATATGGAAAGCAAGAAATGAAATGATATTCCAGCAGAAAATGGTGACTATGGAGGAATGTATTAATTTGGCTGTCTATGATATCAAGAACAAATGCAGCTGCATTCAAAAGATTCAGGATAATCTGGTAAACAGAGCTTGGTGTTCAGCTATGTCCATAGAACCAGAATTTGTGAAAAAATGTAAAAATAGGTAGTCTCAAAAGTTTTTGCTTTATTAGATCGTAGAGAGGTTCATATAAGTTGTTTTTTTTCCAGTTTTGCTGAGTCCCATATTGTATAGGGATAGTATGTAATTACTGAAAATTTTGGAATGGAAGTTTCACTTAATTACCAAAAAAGAAAAACTACTTCTTACCTCATAAGTCGCTTTTTCTTTGACGGCTACATGATTGTGGCATAAGGACTATTGTAATTTAGGTCTATTCCCAAATCTTTAATATTTTGAAAGCAACCCTCAATGCTTGAAATTTTGAAATTAGTCCCCAAATCTTTTAGTGTTCTAAAATTAGTTCTAAAAACTTCATATTTTGAATTAGCCTCTCAATTCTCTTATGTATTTTTATTTAAGTCCTTTTTACTTAATTTTGGTAGTGACCTCGAACAAGATTTAATTTTTGTCCTAACAACCCTAATAATAATTACTTATTATTTTCAAATTTTAGGGGTCAGTTTCTAAATTTTAAAATTTTCATAATATTGTTTGAAATTTTTAATTATTTAGAAAGTTATTAATAATTTTAAATTTCTTGAAGGCTTGTTTGTAATTATCAAATTATAATGATCTTTGTGCAGTTTCTAAATTATTCAGAGGGTTGTTTGAAAATTTGAAATTTTCAAAGGATTGTTTGTAATTTTTGATTTTTCCTAGGTTATTTTTAATTATCATATTTTTTAAGGAATCTGTTTAATTTTCACATTTTTGTGGGTGTGCTAGAATTTTTAATTTTTATTGTTTTAAATTTCAGGATGTTCATAATTTTGTATTCTCCAAAGGGTAGTGGGTAATTTTTAACTTTTTAGGAGGTTGTTTCTAGTTATTGAATTTTAACAGTTCATTTTACTTTTAAAACTTCAAAGGTTGTTTTAGTTATTGAATTTTAAAAGCTGGTCTAAAACAATAATCTTTGGACTACTTATTGTAAATTTCATTAACATTTAAACCCCTTATAGTTTAGCCTATTTTGCACTTATATATACTTCCATTTATTTTGGCAACACTTATATAGCTTAAACTTATTTGATCAAACACTACACTTGGAAATTTTTTTCTCCTAAGATCATTTGTAAAGTGGATATTAGGAAAGCATATGACTTAGTTAATTGAACTTTTTACATTAAGTTTTTTTCTCCTAAGATCATTTGTAAGGTGGATATTAGGAAAGCATGACTTAGCTAATTGAAAATTTTTACATTAAGTTTTGGAAGGTTTGCAGTATACTTAAAAGTTTGCTCACTAGGTAACAACATTCTTGTGCAAACTTTTCTATTATGGTGAATCTGGAGCTGAATGGTTTCTTCCATGGCAAGTGTAGGCTTAGTTTTACATTCCATCACAAAGGGTGAAGATTTTAGTATATAGTATAGATCATGCCAGTGCTCAAATATCTTTGACCTGCATATATAATTGTTTTGGTATTTATTTCACTTGTGTTATGAATATGACTAGACAAATAGCTTATGACAATCAATATCCATTGAGAGACGAAAAGTTTTGTGAGTAGGACATGAAACTAATATATTTTTTCACTTATGGATATTAAAATTAGCACAACACCACTTGAAGAGCAAATTCACCCTAAATGTAAAAACATAATACTTTTCATAGTTCATAAAAAGAGGATAATCAGTACAAATTAAATAAAGGAGGGATTAATCGAGGCTATTGAACTCACAAAATTGAAAAGTTCAGTGCTCTAAAATGTTACTCTTTGGAGTACTAATTAGAAACAATGTAAATACTTAACACAAAAATTGCTCTATATTTTACTACCTGCTTCTTACCTCATAACTCCTTTTTCTTTGACGCCTACATGATTGTGGCATTAGGACTATTGTAATTTAGGTCTATTCCCAAATCTTTAATATTTCGAAAGTAACCCTCAATGCTTGAAATTTTAAAATTAGTCCCCAAATCTTTTAGTGTTCTAAAATTAGTTCTGAAAATCTTCATATTATGAATTAGTCCCTCAATTATCCTATGTATATTTATTTTAGTCCTTTTACTTAATTTTGGAAGTAACCTCAACTAAGATTTAATTTTAGTCTTAACCCTCAATAAACTTCATGAAATTCCCAATAATAATAATTTATTTATTTCAAAATTTAGGGGTTCGTTTCTAAATTTTAAACTTTTCATAATATTACTTGAAAATTTTGAATTATATAGGAATTTATTTATAAGTTTCAAATTTCTTGGAGGCTTGTTTATAATTATCAAATTATAACGATCTTTGTGCAATTTCAATATTTTTCAGAGGGTTGTTTGAAAATTTGAAATTTTCTAAGGGTTGTTTGTAATTTTTATTTTACTTGGTTATTTTTAATTATCATATTTTTAACGGTATGTTTGTAATTTTAACATTTTTGGGGTGTACTAGAAGTTTATTTTTGTTTTTAGTTTCAGGTTGAAAGGGGTTGTTCATAATTTCTGTATTCTTGAAGGGGTAAGTGGTAATTTTAAATTTTTAGGAGGTTGTTTTAGTTATTGAATTTTAAGAGTTCATTTTACTTTTAAAAACTTCACAGGTTTTGGCAATTTCAAACATCGATAATTTATTTATAATTTTCTAGTCTTTTAGTGGATTGTTCAGAAATTTCTTACCTTTTAGGTGGTTTTGTAATTTTCATATTTTTCATGGTATATCTGATTTTTGGATTTGTTTTCAAATTTTAATTTTTTGGGAGATTTTTGCAAATTTCAGCTATTTTAACTTTTAAAATTTTCCAGGAGAGTTTTGCAAATAATTGAACTTTTAAGGGTTGTTTGTACTTATCATAATTCACTAGGTTTGTTTGTAGTTTTTGAATTTTAAGGGTTGTTTTACTTATAGAATATTCTAGAGTAATGTAGAAAATTGTAAAATTACTGTATTGCCCTCTCTAGTTGCAAATATCATGTTCTTAGAGATGGAATGTAAAAACTATGCCTACGTTTGCCATGGAAGAAATCATTCAGCTCCGGATTCACCATAATAGAAAAGTTTGCACAAGAATGTTATTACCCAGTGAGCAAACTTTTAAGTATATTGCAAATCTTCCAAAACTTAATGTATAAAATTTCAATTAATTGAGTCATATGCTTTCCTAATATCCACTTTACATATGATCTTAGGAGAAATAAATTTATAAGCATAGTGTTTGATCAAATAAGTTTAAGTTTATAAGTGTTGCCAAAAATAAGTGGAAGCATATATAAGTGCAAAATAGGGGAAACTATAAGGGGTTTAAATTTTAATGAAATTTACAATAAGTACTCCAAAGATTTTTGTTTAGACCAGCAAAACTGTCTGGCAATTTTCAGAACAAAGTCAGTTCTGAGAACGTAGCACAAAACGGACACCAATCCATTAGCAAAATTTGCAGACTTCTAAGAACTAGTATTACATCACATACTTCCGTTATTCTAGACTGGATTGTCTAAGATATTAATCAACACGAAACCACCCAAAAGCAAACGAGAAAAAAGGTAAGTAATTAGCACTGACCTTAAAGAATGACATCGAAATCTTCTACAGGTATTTAAGAGATGGTCGAGTATTAAAGTTTATAATGCATTCAAAATTTAGAAAGATTTGCAATGCGGATGTGAATGCCTCTTCTGCACGACCAACCAAGGTTTGCATTTTGACAGAACCCTCGAATGGTCAACGAGTGTGTCGACGCGTTCAATAAAAGAAACTAGGATACAACTCTAACACTAGCTTACTACTGTCTCAACCTCTGCTATCCTTCATAAATACATGTACAATAGATCGAAGCACTTATCTACATGCTACATCATAATTTCTGCTCGCACCCCAGCATACAGATGCACTGCTAACCTTAACTCAACGAAAACTCTGACTCTATATCTACCGTGTATGCCCTGTGAACCTCACCTGCTGAAGTACATTAACACTCAACTCCCTCACACCATTCTTCACCACTCCCATCTTGCTACCGAGCCTCATCTTCTGATAGCAGGTGTCACAGTTTCCTACTACGGGAAAATGATGTGCAATGGCAAAATGGAGGTGGTGAAGAATAGTGTAAGAAAATTCAATGTCAATATGCTTCAGCCTGTAGGCGATGTACACAGCCATACAGTCATAGATATATAGTTGGAGTGCTCATTAAGATAAGCTTCGTGATGGGTCTTTATGCCACACTGGCTATAAAAACTGTGATGTATTAATCATTTTCGCATGTAAGTCCTTACGTCTGTTGCACACATGTTTATGAGGGAGCGAGGAAGGAGATGACAGTAGGCTGGTATCCCAGTTTGTTTGTTGAATGTGATATGCTCACGTTTACCTTTCGAGAGCTTCTGTCTGACCTTTGAGGTCATCAAATGGTGCAAGTATATTGAAAGAAAAAGGACCATTTGAGATGCTATTCTTAAGCTAACTGTTAGATTTTATCTACAAATTCATTTAATACCTTTAGTGAGAATTGCTCATTCATTTAATACCTTTATTTACTAACTTTGTTCATGAGAACTAGGCATTCCACATACTTAGCAATCTAATACCTTTATTCACTAGCTTTGTTTCGAACAGATAGCATTGTTAAATTCTAGGCACAATGAAAACTTATGTATACAAAGAAGGTAGCTTGGCAGAAAAATACAATCGATTTCTACTGTTAATTTCCCACATTAAAAAAAAAACTCACCATTTTCCCTGATGCAAAACTCATGAGTGCTGTGGTCTTCGGTTCTGTTGTTCGCATGATAATGGCAGAAAAACTCTGGCAAGCAAAGGACGAGCAATGAGTCATTCTATGTTCAAATGAACCTTGGAATAGATATAGTGTATTTATTTTTTGGTCACGTTCTATGTCATGATCTTAAGTATGATGAATAAAAACAAACTACTCAGATCTCCTCAGCAATGATACTGAAAAACACATAAATTAGATCATTTTACTTACCAAAATAATATTGAAAAGCACATAAATCCAATAACTACCAATTTTTGCTGAAAGAAGGTTCTATACTATATTTAAACAAAGTCATACTGTTTCCTACTCCTGGGAAGAGAAGGTTCGTACATGGTTACACAGGAATTAATGGAAATATTATGCCCATTCACGTAATTTCCACATAAATCCATATCACAAAAAACCAAATTAATTAAAAAAATTCTAATTACAGTATTGATGTCCGTAAACCCGTAAGAGAATTAATTAAGCTTAACCGGTCCCCAAACAACATGATCAAAACTCATAAACTCAATATAATTTCATAACATGCAAACTAAGAAAACATCTATAAAACTTCATATTCCTATTAATTCATTTTATCTTTTGAATCCACACCGGCCAGAATCCTTTATTTTTTGGAAAGAAATTTATGAGAGAGATTAATGGAAGAACTTACCGAAGCGTTGATCGATGCTTTGAAAGATCAACAATGAGAAACTTAGGGTTTCTTTTGGTTTAAGAGAGTTAAAGGGTGGGGGGAGAGAGAGAGAGAAGTGAAGAAAAAGGTGAATAATGAATTGTAGTCTGGAGTTAAAGGGTGGGGGAGAGAGAGAGAGAGAAGTGAAGAAAAAGGTGAATAATGAATTGTAGTCTGAATGAACTTTATTCACATATTTATAAAAGTCTATATAGTTCACATGAGCGATTGCTTTTGAGAAGAGTAGGAACGAGTCCGACTCCTATCAGAGCTCTAACAAACTAACAAATAATTAACAACCATTGAACTATTCCTTGGGGGCCATATTCGTTAGTGGTGGCAAACGGGTCGGGTCAAGTTGGGTCGGGTCATAGTTAACTCGACCCATATAAGTGTGATCCGACCCGACCCGTTTAATAAACGGGTCAATGCTACCCGACCCGTTTATTAAACGGGTTACCCGACCCAACTCGTCTAACTCGTTTATAGCTATACTTAAAACTCTCAGTTAAGAAAATTTCAATTAGCTGAGCATATTCTTTCCTTATAATATCAACTTTACAAATGATCTAAGGAGAAATAAATTTCCAAGCGTAGTGTTTCATCAAATAAGTTTAAGTTATATAAGTGTTGCCAAAAATAGGTGGAAGTATGTATAAGTGCAAAGTAGGGGAAACTATAAGGGGTTTAAATATTAATGAAATTTACAATAAGTACTCCAAAGATTATTGTTTCGGACCAGCAAAGCTGTCTGGCTATTTTCGGAACAAAGTCAGTTCTGAGAACGTAGCACAAAACCGACACCAATCCATTAGCAAAATTTGCAAACTTCTAAGAACTAGTATTACATCACATACTTCAGTTATTCGAGACTAGATTGTCTAAGATCTTAATACACGCAAAACCACTCAAAAGCAAACTAGAAAAGAACGAAAGTAATTAGCACTGACACTGAAGAATGACATTGAAATCTTCCACAGGTATTTAAGAGATTGTCGATTATTAAAGTTTATAACGCCTACAAAAGTGAGAAAGATTTGCAATGCGGATGTGAATGCCTTGTCTGCACGACCAGACAAGGTTTGCATTTTGACAGAACCTTCGGATGGTCAACAAGTACAATAGATCAAATAAACTAGGATGCTACTCTAACACTGGCTTACTACTGTCTCAACCGCCGCTATCCTTCATAAATACACGTACAATAGATCAAAGCACTTATCTACAAGGATGATCACCACATCACAATTCCTATTCGCCCCCCAGACCTTAACTCAACGAACACTCTTGACTCTATATCTACCAGTATCTCCATTGTGAACCTCACCTGTTGAAGTACATTAACTTAACTCCCTCACACCATTCTTCACCACTCCCATCTTGCCACCGAACCTCATCTTCTGATAGCAGGTATCACAGTTTCCTACTGCAAGAAAATGATGTGCAATGACAAAATGGAGGTGGTGAAGAATAGTGTAAGAAAATTCAATGTCAATATGCTTCAGCTTGCCGGCGATGTGCACAATCGGGAGCCTCGTGGATATATAGTTTGAGTTTCATTAAGATAAGTTTTGTGATGTGTCTTTATGCCACACTGGCTATAAAAATTGTGATGTGTTGATCATTTTTGCATGTAAGTCCTTACCTCTGTTGCACACATGTTTATGAGCGCGGCGAGAAGGAGATGACAGTCGGGTGGTATCCCACTTTGTTTGTTGAATGTGTTGATGCACACGTTTACCTTTCGAGTGTTCTGTCTGACCTTTGAGGTCGTAAAATGGCACAAGTATACTGCAAGAAAAAGAACCATTTTAGATGCTATTCTTAAGCTAGCTGTTGATTTTATCTAAAAACTTATCAAAATGCTAAACTTTGTGTTAAATAGATAGCATTGTGAGCTCAAAGCCTCAAGAGCCCCTAAACTATACCCAACTTTTCCATGAAGCCCCTAAACTATCATTCTAATCTAATAAGTCCGTAAACTTCCAAGTTTTGTTCTATTTGGCCCTTTAGCCCCAACTTCTACCCAAAATGCTACTGTAGCAAAAGTAAAATTGGGATATTTAAAAAATGAATCCACATGAGCATGCGACACTTAAGTCCATTGCTACTGCTACCTATATCTAATAAAATACAATTGAAAAGAAAATGCATAACAATCCTTATAATTTCACTTTTCTATTGTTTGCACCAAATTTTACGACTAGACAAATTAAGTGCATCTGAAAGACGCAAAACCTAAGTCCACAAGCACAGTTCAGTATACTCCCATCAAAGAAATATAAAACAACTAGCACAATTCAGAGTTGGAACTTTAAACAAATTAAACTCTCTGTTTAAGTAATGTATTTCACTTGGGAAAGGAATTTTATCAAGAGAATAACACAACCGATCAAAGCCCTAGATTTCACTTGGGAAAGGAATTTTATCAAGAGAATAACACAACCGATCAAAGCCCTAGATTTCACTTGGGAAAGGAATTTTATCAAGAGAATAACACAACCGATCAAAGCCCTAGATTTCACTTGGGAAAGGAATTTTATCAAGAGAATAACACAACCGATCAAAGCCCTAGATTTCACTTGGGAAAGGAATTTTATCAAGAGAATAACACAACCGATCAAAGCCCTAGATTTCACTTGGGAAAGGAATTTTATCAAGAGAATAACACAACCGATCAAAGCCCTAGATTTCACTTGGGAAAGGAATTTTATCAAGAGAATAACACAACCGATCAAAGCCCTAGATTTCACTTGGGAAAGGAATTTTATCAAGAGAATAACACAACCGATCAAAGCCCTAGATTTCACTTGGGAAAGGAATTTTATCAAGAGAATAACACAACCGATCAAAGCCCTAGATTTCACTTGGGAAAGGAATTTTATCAAGAGAATAACACAACCGATCAAAGCCCTAGATTTCACTTGGGAAAGGAATTTTATCAAGAGAATAACACAACCGATCAAAGCCCTAGATTTCACTTGGGAAAGGAATTTTATCAAGAGAATAACACAACCGATCAAAGCCCTAGATTTCACTTGGGAAAGGAATTTTATCAAGAGAATAACACAACCGATCAAAGCCCTAGATTTCACTTGGGAAAGGAATTTTATCAAGAGAATAACACAACCGATCAAAGCCCTAGATTTCACTTGGGAAAGGAATTTTATCAAGAGAATAACACAACCGATCAAAGCCCTAGATTTCACTTGGGAAAGGAATTTTATCAAGAGAATAACACAACCGATCAAAGCCCTAGATTTCACTTGGGAAAGGAATTTTATCAAGAGAATAACACAACCGATCAAAGCCCTAGATTTCACTTGGGAAAGGAATTTTATCAAGAGAATAACACAACCGATCAAAGCCCTAGATTTCACTTGGGAAAGGAATTTTATCAAGAGAATAACACAACCGATCAAAGCCCTAGATTTCACTTGGGAAAGGAATTTTATCAAGAGAATAACACAACCGATCAAAGCCCTAGATTTCACTTGGGAAAGGAATTTTATCAAGAGAATAACACAACCGATCAAAGCCCTAGATTTCACTTGGGAAAGGAATTTTATCAAGAGAATAACACAACCGATCAAAGCCCTAGATTTCAGCTGTCCGCTACCAACAATTGGTATGAGCTATTGTTCAGATTGAAGTGGTGTAATTTCTAATTTGAGGGGTGTTCGTGATTCCCGAGAGAAGCGGATTCACTAAGACAAACAGAGGATGCATGGCCAACAAGAATCACCAAAGGGGAAAATTCAGATTGAAAAGTTCAATGGGAAGAACGACTTTTCCTATTGGAGGATGCGATGAAAAACTTTCTAATTTCGCAAAAATTGCACAAGGCTTTGGATGGAAAGGAGAAGAAGAACAAGGATATGTCCATGAGGATTGGGAGGAGTTGGATCCGAAACACCCAAGGCCGATTATCCTATGCCTTGAGAGGGATGTAGCTTTCTTGGTAGATGGAGAGGAAACGTCAAGTACGGTGGAAGAAGTTAGAGGGTACCTTCATGACGAAGAAGAGTCTAACTAACCGGATCTACTTAAAATCCAAATTGTATACTTGCAAGATGGAGGAGGGCTCATCAATCCGGAACACATCAACAAGTTTGATAGGATCATATCAGATTTGAAAGACATAGATGTTAAAGTAGGAGACGAGGATCAGCGCTTCTACTACTCGCTCTCGCCAAGTCTTATGAGAACCGTGCAAACACCGAGGCTTGTGGGAGAAAATCAAGATGGATGAGACTAGAACGGACTTCTAGCGACGATCTTCTAAGACCTGAACTAGTGACATGGCCACCGGCGGTAACGTCAGGAACAAGCGCAGGATTGTTTGCAAGAGGAAGGAGCAATGAGCGAGGAAAAGGCAAGGAGGAAAGTCTAGATCTAAATCAAGACCTCTTGCGGGAAAAGGATGTTTCAAGCGCGTGAAGTCGGGCATTTCAAAGTCGACCGTCCAAATAAGAGAGTAGGTGGAGAAGAACAACAACAAGACCGAGAGGAGAGGGCAAGGAAGAAAGAAGCTACGCTCGAGGAAGGAGCGATAAGGAATGCTATGTCGCCACGGTGGCGGGAGATCTCGGAAGTGGATACTTGATTCGTTGCTCTTACCATATGTGTCCAAATAGGAAGTGGTTTACTACCACGAGGCATTGATGGTGGAACTGTATTGATGGGGAATAACCATGCTTGTAAACAAGGGCTAGGTAATATCAAAATCAAGATGCATGATGGTGGTTCGAACCTTGACGGATGTGAGGCATGTTCCCGACGGCGGAAGAATCTTATCTCGGTTGGTGCTTTGACTCCGGTGGTTGCGTGATTGTGACGGAAAACGGAGTGAAGAAGGTTGTTCGTGGTTCCTTAGTAGTGATGAAGGGTGTTCACACATCTATATACTCTCGTGCATGACGGCCGCATGTGGAGATGCAAATGTTGAACCGGCGAAGGGTGGAGACCCATGTGAGCACACACGTTATGGCATAGGCGGCTTGGGCATATGTCGAGAAGGGTCTAGTTCGCTTGGTAAAGAGAGTCCACAAGAATCAAGGAACCTAGCATGGATTTTTGCAGGATTGTGTGTATGGAAAGTCACACGGTCAAGTTTCAACAAAGAAGTCTAAGAGCGAGGGATACTAGATTATGTGCACACGGATGTTTGGGGTCCGGCTGCACAACTTCCAAGGGTGGTTCCGTGTATTATGTCTCGCTTATAGATGATTATTCTAGGTATGCTTGGATTTACTCAAGCACAAGAATGAGGTGTTCAGACATTCAAGAAGTGGAGAACAATGGTTGAGAACAGACAGAAAGAAATTGAAGACGCCGAGATCCGATAAAGGTACGAGTATACTGATGGTGCTTTCAAGGAGTTCGGATCGAGGGAATTGTTCGACACTGGACAGTCTACACCACGTTGAATGGGGTCGCTGGAGAGATCGAACGCGGAAAGCGGTGAGTATGCGATCTTATGCAGGATTGGGCAACGAATGGGCGTAAGCGGCTACGCTTTGTTGTTACATTGTGAACCGCTCACCACATTCGACATTGATGGTGATACACCCTATAGGTGTGGTCGGGAGCATGCGATTATGATAGGCTCGAATTTGGATGTACCGCCTACTATCACGCCACGAGGGAAAGCTTGACGCGAGCCAAGAAGGCAATATTCTTGGATATGAAAATGGCGAAAGGCTATCGCCTTTGGTGTACTGGAAGATTCAAAGTTCGTGGTCGCAGCAGGATGTTACCTTTGATGAGAAATCCATGATTGCTAGGCGCCCAAGGATGATGGTGTTATGGACTGGGAGACTTCTAAGTCTCAGTTATTGAAATAGAACCTAAAGACCAACTAGGTTCTAATCGTGCTCAAGTGGGAAGTCGTAGATGATGAGCTTGAGCAGAGGAGGTTCAACAGAAAATACAGCACTAAACAACAAAGAAATCGAGGATAATTTGGCTTCCACTAGGCCAAAGCGAGCATACAAGGTAGTGCATCACCGGGGCTGATCAACTCGCAACTATGGCGTGCTAATATGGTTGAATACGACTCTGTGGAGGAGGACGAGCCTCCCTCAAGGAAGCTTATTCGACAAGGATAGTGAGAGTTGGTTGTCGCGATGGAGGAAGAGATGGAATCTCTTGGAAGAACCAAACATGGGAGGTGGTCCCATTGCCCGAGGGAAAAAAGCTATTGGTTGTAAGTGGGTGTATAAAAGAAAGGAAGATCTTTCGTGAGCTCGGTGGTGTAAGATACAAGGCAAGGCTAGTGGCTAAGGGTTTTGCACAGAGAGAGGGTGTGGATTACAATGAGATATTTTCTCCAGTGAAACACACATCTATTCGGTGCCATTGAGTATTGTTGCTCATGGTGATTTTGAGTCGGATCAACTCGATGTTAAAACAAACCTTCTTGCACGGAGACTTGGATGAAGAGATCTACATGCATCAACCTCGAGGGCTACAAGGTTGAGGATAAGGAGAATCATGTGTCGCTTTGAGGAAGTCACGTATGGATTAAAGCAATCTCCCCGCAGTGGTACAAGCGATTTGACTCCCTTCATGTGAAGCATGGGTTTTCCGCATCATGATTGTTGTGTTTACATCGAAGCTTCATGGAGGTAATTTTATCTATCTTCTTTGTATGTGGATGACATGCTTATTGCTTCTAAGAGCAGGGTGGAGATAGATAGGTTGAAATCTCAACTTGGTGAAGAGTTCGAGATGAAGGACATGGGTGCCGCTAGGAAAATACCGGTATGGAGATTAGAAGAGCCGCGAATCGACGCATTGTTCTTGAGTCAAGGGCTACATAGAGCCGGTGATCGCGAGGTTCGGGATGCAAAGTGCTAAATCGGTGGTGACTCCATGGCTCCACACTTTAGGCTTTCGGTAATCAATCTCCCACTACAATGGAAGAGAAGGCACATGGAGCGTGTTCCTATGCTAGTGCAAATGGCGTTTAATGTATGCAATGGTGTGTACACGCCCGATATTTCACGCGGTTAGTGTGGTCAGAGATTCATGGCGAATCCGAAAGGCGACCGGAAGCAAAGGAAGTGGGTCCTCGTACTTAAAGGGTACCGCTGATACTGCCCTGTTTTGGTGGAGAAACATGTCGATTGACGGGTTTGTGGACTCGATTATGCGCGATCTAGATAGACGGCGATCTACTACCGGTTATGTATTTAAGATACATGGAGCTCGGTTAGTTGGCGATCGATGTTACAGCTACGATGGCACTTTATACTACAGAGGTGAGTACATGGCCATGGCGAGGGAGTGAAGGAAGCATTGTGGTTGTGGGGTCTTCTAGACGATTTGGGGATTGAGCAGAAAACGTGAACTTATGGTGTGACAAATGAGCAATTCACTGGCGAAGAATCAGGTTCATCATGCTCGTACCAAGCATATTGATGTCGTATCATTTTGTGCGGGATGTCATAGAGGAGGTGATATTTATCTCATGAAGGTGCACACGAATGAGAATCCCGCGACATGTTAACCAAGGTGGTCACAGTAGTAAGTTTAAGCATTGCTTAGACTTGCGCATATCACTTCGTGTTGATTTGCCCAAGAGGGCATGGCCCTTGGCGTAATGGGTAAGGTGGAGATGATTTGAGGTGAACTACGGTGAGCTTGATCCCTGAGTGGAGGGTAATGAGGCCGTAGTGACGCTACTGGATTGGCTGGATTGGCTAATGGTGATCTCTAGATGTTCTTGGTGTTCTTGGTGTTAGGTCAAAATTTGAGGTGAATCAAATGATGCACGAGGTGGAGAATTGTAGAACATGCACAAAACATGCACAAGACAGCCAGTTCAAGAGTCGACTACTAGGTATTGTAGTCGACTAATCTCAGCCGGACAAAACAAGCTGGTTGGAACGTAGAAAGTAGTCGACTAATCGTATTGTAGTCGACTAATCTCGCAATGACGCAGCGCCTTCGGTCGGAATGCAGTAGTCGACTAATATGATGTAGTAGTCGACTAATCAAGATTCGAAACGGGTTTGGTTTTAAACCCGGTTCGTTTAGAGTTTATAAATAACCCTAAACCTGATTATTTGAAAGCAATTAAGCACGTTTTGGAGCAGCCTTTGAGAGGGTTTTGTGCATCTTTGGAGAGGAGATCTTTTGAGAGATTGAGAGGTTTGTTTTAGGGTTTCTTTGTGAGAACTTGTAATCCTAATTTGTATTCTCTTTCTATTAGTGAAAATCCCTCCTTACCCCTCGTGATTTAGATAACTTTCTTACAAACTCGAACAAAAGATACTACAAGTGTAGATCTCATTTTTTTGGGACTTTTCTGTCTTGGGGCGTGTAATGTCAGTGGACCACGGTGGTGATCGTCGAATCGTGGGGGTTTAGTTGATGCTTGCAAAAAACAAGAACTTCAGTAAATATCTTAGCAAAGTAAGATATCTACTCTTCCAAATTAAGGCAAAGCTTAATCTCGAGGAATCTCGTTTGGTAGTGTTCTTGAACTTTGGAAGCTTGGATTCTCTCTCTCTCTTTACAAAGCTCGATTTTTGTTTGATCTCGATTGCCAAATCTGCGATCCCACTTGAAGTGGATGTAGGGGGT
>CM022706.1:45624933-45711819 GCA_012295165.1 Asparagus setaceus | reverse complement strand
TAACTGCTCTTTTACTAATATCAGCAGCATCTTTTCATTGATAAACTGCACCTTCCATACATCGGAGAGATTCAATAATTTACAGAAAAAACTTCACCATAAACTTTTTTGGAAATTATTGAATCTATTCGACTTATGTCAGGTGCAGTTTATCGATAAAAAGATCCTAATATTAGTAATAGAACAGATGATGAAATACCGGAGAGGATTAGTAAGAAGTCTCATGATTGTATGCATAATTTTGACTGGTTGTTCCACCAACGAGATGGAAGAAGATGATGTGGAGGAGTGAGAAGATTATACATACGAATTATATGAGAAATTATAGTTTGTTCAAGGACTAGGAGGAAGAAGTTATATTACTTTCATGGGAAATAGTTTCGCCAAGAAGGTGGAGGAAGAAGAATGTGCAACTTTTTTGATCAAGATGGAGGAGGTGGTAGAAGAAGACCATGAGGTGGGGGATGTGAAAGAAAATGATGTTTTTCAGTAGATAGTAAAAGAGGTGTCATTCAAGATACTAGAGTGAGATAAATTAGGGGTGGTTTTCTTATAAGTTCAGGAGGGTTTTGTGCAAAACCCCTTAAAGTCCAGGGGAATTTTCTCAAATTTACATTTTCAATAATCATGAATCATGTCTGCTTTATACTGTTTTTTAATTCATATACTCGTTTAATTTTGTGGTATAGATTTTACATTTATCCACTCGAAATTCCTTGCTCCCCTGCCACCAAGCCTGTCGGAATTCATGTGCTCTTTGAGATTGGTCTTCCCTAATATACTCGATGTGAACCATCTATCTGAAGAAGTTGGGCCTTTGAGAAAAGCAAAGAATCTACCAGCTACTCTTAGTTACTTGAAGAGGCAGTTCTTTGTGCCCATAGAATTAGAAATCCCTCATCAAGTGAGAAATTTAATGGATTACTATATCTTGAGTGCTGAATGGTAAGCTGTAACAGTTTCTATCTTTTGTGTTCCTTTAGGAAAGTTAGCATATGATTTAGTTAAGTAATGGACTTCAAAAATGAAATTGTACTCATAATCTTCTCCATTGTTGTTATTATCATTGTTTAACTTTTACATCAGTTTCACCAGTGATCATGAGCCTTAAGTTTAACTAATTTATGCCTAATTTCTGCATACACATTTATTGTTTCCCATAATGGCTAATACATACACAATCTACGTCTATATATGCAAAGTGTTTTAACAAAATCCTCACGATAAACTAATATCAATTACACGAAAGCACGAAAAAAATATCGAGAAGACAAAAACACACGGATATACGTTGTTCGGCTTATAGCCTATGTCTACGGGCGAAGAAGGAGAATAAGTTTACTAACAATTTGTGAGAAATACAATAGGGAGATCTCTCAATCACTCAATCCCTAACACACCCCAAAAGCCTAATACAACTCTCTCAAATAAATGAACAAAAAAGAGAAAATATTAAATAGGCTTCACAAGAGAACTATCTGTTCTTGATTGGTGTTCTGTAGATTGATGATTAATAATTGGCTTGAAAAACTGTACGTATATAGGCTTGAAGACCCCAACTCCTTGCTGCCCATGGAACAGGAGTTCTAGTGGGAATATGAGTCCACATGTTCTAAATCTCAATAAGAGTCCAAGCCTATAATAACTTCTATTCTTGCTGCAATTAGAGTTCTAATAGGAGTTCACTTATAGCTTTCGTTATCACCAACCTGCGAGTCCTACGCACAATATGATTGCATTGATGACCAATTTAAATCCTAATCAAAAGAAATCCTCTCAGCCAAGTCAATCCAATAGAAAAAAACTCTTGGTTTAAGTCCATATTTGAATCACACTAACAAATCTCTACCTTAACTCAAATACGTTAAAAATTCCTCACTCCAAATTAGCTAGCTTACTCCGCCTTCTCCAATAGCCCCACGAGGCATCTATGTACGGTACATATCGATCAAATCCAAGCCCAGCTTGAACTTGCCAACTGAAAGACGCCTCATCAACAAATCGCTTGAATTATCCGCATGACAACCATCAGATTTAGCAAAGTCATCACCAAAAGTAGCTCCTGAATAGCTGAAGGGCACAAAATTATCAACTGACAATGGATAAGCTACTACATCTTCATATCTTCGCGGTGGTCGAATATCTTGTCTAGACTGATATCTACCAATAGTGTATTCTGCTCTTCCTGCAGCTGCTGATGTGCGTCATCTACTTGAATGGGATATGGCGGCTGAACTCCTGTAGTCTTATCCTACTAAAGAGCTGAATCACGAATTTCTAACTCCACCTTCTGTCCTATAGTGTGCGCCTTATCATCAACTAAAACTGATGACTATTTTTGGGTGGAACATAGCGGACTCATCAAAAGTGACATCAGGCTGATAATAATCTTAGGAGACTTCGGATCATAACACTACAATCTAAAACCCTTAGTACCTGATGGCTTATGCATAACCTAGAAACATGCACTTCTTCGCTCAAGGCTCAAGTTTCCCTTAACTAACATGCGCATATGCAGGGCAACAATATATTCTATGATTAGAATAATCGGCAAGCTTATCGGACCAAACCTTCTCTAGATTTTTACAACCAGTAGCAGTAGATGGCAATTGATTCACTTAGTAATAAGCCGTATTCACCGCTTCCGCCTAATATTCCTTGCTTAATCCTGTATTGAATAACATACAACAAGCTTTCTCTAAAAGGATTCTATTCATATGTTCTGCCACTCCATTCTTTTGCTGTGGGTGAGGGACTATGCGATATCTAACAATTCCCTCCTTCTTGTAGAACTCATTAAATTATTCTCCATAAAATTTAAGGCAATTATCAGTTCTAAGCCTCTTAATTAGCCTTTCATTCTGCTTCTCAATCAAAGATTTTAACTGCTTAAAAGTTACAAACATCTCATCTTTATATCACAAAAATAGACCCAAATCTTTCTGGAGAAGTCATCCATGAAGGTTAACAAATATCTCGAACTTTCACCTTTCGAGGCAACTTGAGCATGTCCCCAAATATCTGAATGAATGTAATCCAAAATACATTTAGTGCGATACTTGTCATTCAGTGACTCTTTTACGCTTCGAAGATGCAATGTTTGCAGAACCCTAATTTTTCTGTACTCTATCCACATAAAAGACCCTTCTTGCTCAACTTCAATTCGCGTTCACTCATATGATAAAGTCTCATATGCCATAATCTAGTTGTATCTACTCCTGATATCAATGATGCAACTGCAGCTGAATCGGTAACAGTAGAGCTCTGCAAAACATGCATACTGCCGATTTTCTTCCATTTCATAATTATAAGAGAGCCTTTGTTAACCCTAAAAACTCCACCTTCACCTAAAAAATTGCACCCAAGACTATCAAGAGTGCTCAAAGAGATGAGAATTTTCTTTAAATCTGGAACATACCTAAAACTAGTCAAGGTCCTGATGATTCTATCATATATCTTAATCTGAATTGTCCCTTTTTCAGCAGTCTTGCATGAGGCGTTATTCCCCATGAGAATAATTTCACCATCAACAGCTTCATAAGTGGTGAACCAATCTCGACCAGGACACATATGATAGGAACAAGTTGAATCAAAAATCTAATCATCCATGCTCTGTTTTTATTATTCAGTAACCAACAAAATCACATCTTCAACAATGACAGTGAGTCCTCCTTTGATTTTTCTTCATACTTTTGTTTCTTCTTGTTCTTCAACCCGTAACAATCGACCTTGATGTGCCCTTTCTTCTTACAACATCTGCGAGTCGATTCACGTGCTTTGACTTATACTATTACCTCCAAAGCCCTTTCCTCCGATCTTCCTCGAAAAATAAGCCATTAGCTTTATCACCACTTTCGCTTGTGGTTAACTCTTTGTGATCTTCTCTTTATTCAACAAGTTCTCTTTGACATCAGTGATAATAATCTTAGGAGACTTCGATCATAACACTACAATCTAAAACCCTTAGTACCGATGGCTTATGCATAACCTAGAAACATGCACTTCTTCGCCAAGGCTCAAGTTTCCTTAACTAACATGCGATATGCGGGCAACAATATATTCTATGATTAGAATAATCGGCAAGCTTATCGGACCAAACCTTCTCTAGATTTTTACAACCCGATGTGATAGATGGCAATTGATTCACTTAGTAATAAGTCAGATTCACCGCTTCCGCCTAATATTCCTTGCTTAATCCTGTATTGAATAACATACAACAAGCTTTCTCTAAAAGGATTCTATTCATATGTTCTGCCACTCCATTCTTTTGCTGTGGGTGAGGGACTATGCGATATCTAACAATTCCCTCCTTCTTGTAGAACTCATTAAATTATTCTCCATAAAATTTAAGGCAATTATCAGTTCTAAGCCTCTTAATTAGCCTTTCATTCTGCTTCTCAATCAAAGATTTTAACTGCTTAAAAGTTACAAACATCTCATCTTTATATCACAAAAATAGACCCAAATCTTTCTGGAGAAGTCATCCATGAAGGTTAACAAATATCTCGAACTTTCACCTTTCGAGGCAACTTGAGCATGTCCCCAAATATCTGAATGAATATAATCCAAAATACATTTAGTCTGATACACTGTCATTCTGAAGCTGACTCTTTTCTGCTTTCTGAAGATGCAATGTTTGCAGAACCCTAATTTTTCTGTACTCTATCCACATAAAAGACCCTTCTTGCTCAACTTCAATCCGCGTTCACTCATATGATCAAGTCTCATATGCCATAATCTAGTTGTATCTACTCCTGATATCAATGATGCAACTGCGGTGAATCGATGCTGTAGAGCTCTGCAAAACATGCATACTGCCGATTTTCTTCCATTTCATAATTATAAGAGAGCCTTTGTTAACCCTAAAAACTCCACCTTCACCTAAAAAATTGCACCCAAGACTATCAAGAGTGCTCAAAGAGATGAGAATTTTCTTTAAATCTGGAACATACCTAAAACTAGTCAAGGTCCTGATGATTCTATCATATATCTTAATCCGAATTGTCCCTTTTTCAGCAGTCTTGCATGAGGCGTTATTCCCCATGAGAATAATTTCACCATCAACAGCTTCATAAGTGGTGAACCAATCTCGACCAGGACACATATGATAGGAACAAGTTGAATCAAAAATCTAATCATCCATGCTCCTGTTTTTATTATTCATAACCAACAAAATCACATCTTCAACAATGACTTCAGCGGAGTCCTCCTTTGATTTTTCTTCATACTCGCCTTGTTTCTTCTTGTTCTTCAACTCATAACAATCGACCTTGATGTGCCCTTTCTTCTTACAACATCTGCAGGTCAGATTCCTGTGCTTTGACTTATACTATTACCTCCAAAGCCCTTTCCTCCGATCTTCCTCGAAAAAATAAGCCATTAGCTTTATCACCACTTTCGCTTGTGGTTAACTCTTTGTCGATCTTCTCTTTATTCAACAAGTTCTCTTTGACGTCCTTGATGCTAATTGAATCTCGACCGTAAATCATAATATCTCTAAAGTGCTTGTAGGAAGGTGACAAAGAACACAATAATAATAGGTCTTGATCTTTCAATACATGTCATATATTTTTATGAATATCATGTTGATATTATTATAATGACAAAGCTAGATACTATAAAAAGCAAAAGTGGTTAAAAATTTAGGTAGGGTGGCATGAACTATATTTTAGGAGTTTGCTGCCTTTTAAAATATATTTAATATTCATGATATAAAGCATCAAGTGTGGGATGCCCGTATGTACGATAATGAAATTAACTGATCGATCTAAAGATATAGATATCAACACTCTAGATAGATACGATAAATTATTAGTCGAAGAACCTCTCCTTAGAGATACAAATAATTACTCACACTCAATGAAATCCACTAAAAAATGTAGAGCAAGGATAATGATAAAATGCTTAATTTTAATTAAATCACAGCCTAGCTTTTCCTATATATTTCAAAGCTATTCATAGGCTTGAAACAACCCTTCAAACAAAGAATATTCATTAATCTAAATGACATTTAATAACATTGAGAAATTAAAAGAACCTAGAAAACTTAAAATATTATATGCAATCCAGATTTGACCATCCTTTGGCATTCTCACCACAACTTTAAACAATTAGTATTGATAAAACTAGGTTCGACTATCAATCTATCAATTTAATCAGAGTCATTTGGACCTCTATAGAGAAAGTTATCAGTAAAATAATATCGACTTTGTGCGTAGTGCGAGAATTGAGTTTGCAATTTGGTCTAGCTCCATCAGTGTTGATTCTGAATAGACTCCTAGAGTATCATCCAATTGCAAATCGACATCGTATAGTTCTATCTGTGTGAATAGAACTCTTTCAGTATTATCTCAACTGCAAAATACACTTCTTTAGTGACCATTGTTTCAAGAGTCAAAAAATTTCACTTACGGGTCTATTTGCACGTATAGAACTACAAGATGGCTATTTGCAACTGGGTGAGACTACTAACCGTTTAAACAAACGCGAATATGGCTCCCAAGGAATAGTTCATTTGTTGTTAATTATTTGCAAGAGACTAGCAAGATGATATATTATTTGTTAGTTAGCGCTCTAACTAATAGGAGTCGGACTCGTTCCTATTCTTCTCCCAAGCAATCGCTCGTGTGAACTATATACACTTTTACAAATATGTGAATAAAGTTCATTCCGACTACAATTCATTGTTCACCTTTTTCTTCACTCCCCCAACATAAAAGAAACCCTAAATTTCTCGTAGTTGATCTTTCAAAGCATCGATCAATGCTTCAGTAAGTTCTTCCATAAATCTCTCATTAATATCTCTAAAGTGCTTGTAGGAAGGTGACAAAGAACACAATAATAATAGGTCTTGATCTTTCAATACATGTCATATATTTTATGAATATCATGTTGATATTATTATAATGACAAAGCTAGATACTATAAAAAGCAAAAGTGGTTAAAAATTTAGGTAGGGTGGCATGAACTATATTTTAGGAGTTTGCTGCCTTTTAAAATATATTTAATATTCATGATATAAAGCATCAAGTGTGGGATGCCCGTGATGTACGATAATGAAATTAAGCGATCGATCTAAAGATATAGATATCAACACTCTAGATAGATACGATAAATTATTAGTCAAGAACCTCTCCTTAGAGATACAAATAATTACTCACACTCAATGAAATCCACTAAAAAATGTAGAGCAAGGATAATGATAAAATGCTTAATTTTAATTAAATCACAGCCTAGCTTTTCCTATATATTTCAAAGCTATTCATAGGCTTGAAACAACCCTTCAAACAAAGAATATTCATTAATCTAAATGACATTTAATAACATTGAGAAATTAAAAGAACCTAGAAAACTTAAAATATTATATGCAATCCAGATTTGACCATCCTTTGGCATTCTCACCACAACTTTAAACAATTAGTATTGATAAAAACTAGGTTCGACTATCAATCTATCAATTTAATCAGGAGTCATTTGGACCTCTATAGAGAAAGTTATCAGTAAAATAATATCGACTTTGTGCGTAGTGCAGAGAATTCGAGTTTGCAATTTGGTCTAGCTCCATCAGTGTTGATTCTGAATAGACTCCTAGAGTATCATCCAATTGCAAATCGACATCGTAGTTCTATCTGTGTGAATAGAACTCTTTCAGTATTATCTCAACTGCAAAATACACTTCTTTAGTGACCATTGTTTCAAGAGTCAAAAAATTTCACTTACGGGTCTATTTGCACGTATAGAACTACAAGATGGCTATTTGCAACTGGGTGAAACTACTAACCGTTTAAACAAACGCGAAAATGGCTCCCAAGGAATAGTTCATTTGTTGTTAATTATTTGCAAGAGACTAGCAAGATGATATATTATTTGTTAGTTAGCGCTCTAACAGGAGTCGGACTCGTTCCTATTCTTCTCCCAAGCAATCGCTCGTGTGAACTATATACACTTTTACAAATATGTGAATAAAGTTCATTCCGACTACAATTCATTGTTCACCTTTTTCTTCACTCCCCCAACATAAAAGAAACCCTAAATTTCTCGTAGTTGATCTTTCAAAGCATCGATCAATGCTTCAGTAAGTTCTTCCATAAATCTCTCTCATTAATTTCTCTCAAATAAAAAAAAAAGGATTTTGGCCAGTGTGGATTCAAAAGATAAAATGAAATAATAGGAATATAAAGTTTTATACATGTTTTCTTAGTTTGCACGTTGTGAAATTATATTCAGTTATGAGTTTTATCGTGTTGTTTGTGGACCGCCTAAGCTTAATTAATTCCCTTCTCTTACGGGTTTTTGGACATCAATACTGTAATTAGAATTTTTTTAATTAATTTGATGTTTTGTGATATAGATTTATGTGGAAATTGCGTGAACGGGCATAATATTTCCATAACCATGTACTTACCTTCTCTTCCCAGGAGTAGGAAACAGTATGATTTTGTTTAAATTAAACAGTATAAGACCTTTTTGATCAAAATTTGATGGTTATTGGATTTATGTGTTTTTCAATATTTTTTTGGTAAGTATGTAACATGATCTAATTTATGTGTTTTTCAATATTAATATTGCTGAGCAGATTTGAGTAGTTTGTTTTAATTCATCGCACTTCAGATCATGACATGGAACATGACCAAAAAATAAATGCACTATATCTGTTCCGAGGTTCATTTTAACATAGAATGACTCATTGCTCGTCCTTTGCTTGCCACAGTTTTTCTGCTATTATAATGAGAACAAGAGAACCGAAGACCACAGCACTGAGTTTTGCATCAGGGAAAATGGTGAGTTTTTTTTTAATGTGAGAAATTAACAGTAGAAATCGATTGTATTCTTCTGCCAAGTTTCCTTCTTTGTATAAATAGTTTTTCTTTGTGACTAGAATTTAGCAACACTATCTGTTCGATGCAAAGCTAGTGAACAAAGGTATTAGATTGCTAATTATGTGGAATGCCTAGTCCTCATGAACAAAGTTAGTGAATAAAGGTATTAAATGAATAAGCAATGCTATCTATTCAAAACAAATTAAGTTTAGCATTTTGATAAGTTTGTAGATAAAATCTAACAGCTAGCTTAAGAGTAGCATCTCAAATGGTCCTTTTTCTTTCATTATATTTGTACCATTTGACGACCTCAAAGGTCAGACAGAAACACTGGAAAGGTAAACGTGTGCATAACACATATTCAACAAACAAACTGGGATACCAGCCTACAGTCATCTCCTTCCTCGCTCCCTCATAAACATGTGTGCAACAGAGGTAAGGACTTACATGCGAAAATGATCAATACATCACAGTTTTTATAGCCAGTGTGGCACAAAGACACATCACAAAACTTATCTTAATGAAACTCCAACTATATATCTATCATTGAGCCGACTGTGGACATCGCTTGCAAGCTGAAGCATATTGACATTGAATTTTCTTTCACTATTCTTCACCACCTCCATTTTGTCATTGCACATCATTTTCTCATAATAGGAAACTGTGATACCTGCTATCAGAAGATGAGGTTTGGGGGCAAGATGGGAGTGGTGAAGAATGGTTTGAGGGAGTTAAGTGTTAATGTGCTTCAGCAGGTGAGGTTCACAGTGGGGATACTGGTAGATATAGAGTCAGAGTGTTCGTTGAGTTAAGGTTAGCATTGCATCCGTATGCTAGGGGGCAAATAGGAATTGTGATGTGGTGATCATCCTTGTAGATAAGTGCCTCGATCTATTGTACGTGTATTTATGAAGGATAGCAGAGGTTGAGACTAGTAAGCAAGTGTTAAGAGTTATATCCTAGTTTCTTTATTGAACGCGTCAACACACTCGTTCAAAAGAGGCATTCACATCTGCATTGCAAATTTTTTGAATTTTGTAGGCATTATAAACTTTAATACTCGACTATCTCTTAAATACCTGTAGATGATTTAGATGTCATTCATCAATGTCGGTGCTAATTATTTACCTTTTTTTCTCATTTGCTTTTGGGTGGTTTTGTCTTGATTAAGATCATAGACAATCTAGTCTCGAATAACTGAAGTATGTGATGTAATACTAGTTCTTAGAAGTTGCAAATTTGGCTAATGGATTGGTGTCGGTTTTGTGCTACGTTCTCAGAACTGACTTTGTTCTGAAAATAGTCAGATCGACAGCTTTGCTGGTCCAAAACAATAATCTTTGGAGTACTTATTGTAAATTTCATTAACATTTAAACCCCTTATAGTTTCCCCTACTTTGCACTTATATATACTTCCACTTATTTTTGGCAACACTTATATAACTTAAACTTGTTTGATCAAACACTACGCTTGGAAATTTATTTCTCCTAAGATCATTTGTAAAGTGGATATTAGGAAAGAATATGACTCAGTTAATTGAAATTTTTTACATTAAGTTTTGGAAGGTTTGCAATATACATAAAAGTTTGCTCACTGGTAATAACATTCTTGTGCAAATTTTCTATTATGGTGAATCTGGAGCAGAATGATTTCTTCCATGGCAAGCGTAGGCTTAGTTTTACATTCCACCTCAAAGAACATGATATTTGCAACTAGAGACGGCAATACAATAATTTTACAATTTTCTACAGTACTCTAGAGTATTCTATAAGTACAAACAACACCTTAAAATTCAAAAACTACAAACAAACCCTAGTGAAATATGATTAGTACAAACAACCCCGTCAAAGTACAATTATTTGCAAAACTCTCCTAGAAAATTGTAAAAGTTAAAATAGTTGAAATTTGTAAAAATCTTCCAGAAAAATCAAATTTTAAAACAAATCAAAAATCACATATATACCCTGAAAAATATGAAAATTACAAAACCACGTAAAAGGTAAGAAATTTCGAACAGTCTGCTAAAAGACTATAAAATTATAAATAAATTATCAAAGTTTGAAATTGCCAAAACCTTTGAAGTTTTAAAAGTAAAATGAACTCTTAAAATTCAATAACTAAAACAACCTCCAAAAAATTAAAATTACCACCTACCTCTTCAAGAATACAAAACTTATGAATAACCCTTTCACTGAAATTAAAAGCAATAAAAATAAAAAATTTCTAGCACACCACAAAAATGTTAAAATTACAAACATACACTTAAAATATGATAATTAAATATAACCTGGTAAATATCAAAAATTACAAACAACCCTTTGAAAATTTCAAATTTTCAAACAACCCTCTGAATAATTTAGAAATTCCACAAAGATCGTTATAATTTGAAAATTACAAACAAGCCTCCAAGAAATTTAAAATTTTAAATAATTTCCTAAATAATTCAAAATTACAAACAATATTATGAAAAGTTTAAAATATAGAAACAGACTGTAAATTTTGAAAATAATAAATAATTATTATTAGGGTTTTCTACTAAATTTTATTGAGGGTTAAGATTAAAATTAAATCTTATTCAGGGTTACTGCCAAAATTAAGTAAAAGGACTAAAATAAAAATACCTAAGATAATTGAGGGACTAATGCAAAATATTAAGATTTTAGAACTAATTTTAGAACACTAAAAGATTTGGGGACTAATTTCAAGCATTGAGGGTTACTTTCAAAATATTAAAGATTTGGGAATGGACCTAAATTACAATAGTCCTAATGCCACAATCACGTAGCCGTCAAAGAAAAAGGGACTTATGAGGTAAGAAGTTGTTAGTAAAATATAGAGCAATTTTTGTGTTAAGTATTTACATTGTTTCTCATTAGTACTCCAAAACTAGCATTTAGAGCATTGAGCTTTTCAATTTTGTGAGTTTAATAGCCTCGATTAATCCCTCTTTTATTTAATTTGTACTAATATATCTTCTTTTTAGGAACTACAAAAACTATCATGCTTTTACATTTAGGTGAATTAGCTCCTCAAATGGTGTTGTGCTAATTTTGATTTCCATAAGCAAAAATATATTGGTTTCATGTTTTACTCACAGTACTTTTCGTCTCTCAATGGATATTGATTGTTATAAGCTACTTGTCTGCTCATATTCATAACACAAGTGAAATAAATACCAAAAAATTATATATGCAGGACAAAGATATTAGAGCACGGGCGTGATCTATATTATATACTAAAATCTTTACCCTTTGAGGTGGATTCTAAAACTAGGCCTACGCTTACCATGGAAGAAACCATTCAGCTCCAAATTCACCATAATAGAAAAAGTTTGCACAAGAATGTTATTACCTAGTGAGCAAACTTTTAAGTATATTGCAAACCTTCCAAAACTTAATGTAAAAATTTCAATTAACTGAGTCATATGCATGCTTTCCTAATATCCACTTTACAAATGATCTTAGGAGAAATAAATTTCCAAGTGTAGTGTTTGATCAAATAAGTTTAAGTTATATAAGTGTTGCCAAAAATAAATGGAAGTATATATATAAGTAAAAAATAGGGAAACTATAAGGGGTTTAAATGTTAATGAAATTTACAATAAGTACTCCAAAGATTATTGTTTTGGACCAGCTTTTAAAATTCAATAACTAAAAACAACCTTTGAAATTTTTAAAAGTAAAATGAACTCTTAAAATTCAATAACTAAAAATAACCTCCTAAAAATTTAAAATCTACACCTACCCCTTCAAGAATACAAAATTATGAACAACCCTTTCAACCTGAAATTAAAACAATAAAAATAAAAAATTCTAGCAGACCCCCAAAAATGTGAAAATTACAAACATTCCCTAAAAATATGATAATTAAAAATAACCTCGAAAAATTTAAAAATTATAAACAACCCTTTGAAAATTTCAAATTTTCAAACAACCCTCTGAATAAATTAGAAATTGCACTAAGATCAATATAATTTGATAATTAAAAACAAGCCTCCAAGAAATTTAAAAATTATAAATAACTTCCTAAATAATTCAAAAATTACAAACAATATTATGAAAAGTTTTAAATTTAGAAACAGACCCTTAAATTTTGAAAATAATAAGTAATTATTATTAGGGTTTTCTGCTAAATTTTATGGAGGGTTAAGACAAAAATTAAATCTTATTTGGGGTTACTGCAAAATTAAGTAAAAGGACTAAAATTAAAATACATAAGAGAATTGAGCGACTAATTCAAATTATGAAGATTTTCAGAACTAATTTTAGAACACTAAAAGATTTGGGGACTAATTTCAAAAATTTCAAGCATTGAGAGTTACTTTCAAAATATTAAAGATTTGGGAATGGACCTAAATTGCAATAGTCCTACTGCCACAATCACGTAGCCGTCAAAGAAAAAGGGACTTATGAGGTAAGAAGTAGTTAGTAAAATATAGAGCAATTTTGTGTTAAGTATTTACATTGTTTCTCATTAGTACTCAAAAAGTAACATTTAGAGCACTGAGCTTTTCAATTTTGTGAGTTCAATAGCTTCGATTAATCCCTCTTTTATTTAATTTGTACTGATATATCATCTTTTATGAACTACAAAAACTATCTTGTTTTTACATTTAGGTGAATTCAAAATGGTGTTGTGCTAATTTTGATATCCATAAGCAAAAATTATATTGGTTTCATGTTCTACTCACGATAATTTTAGTCTCTTAATGGATATTGATTGTTGGTATAAGCTATTTGTCTGGTCATATTCATAAGACAAGTGAAATAAATACCAAAAGAATTATATATGCCGGCCAAAGATATTAGACCCACCCGTGTAAGCACGGGCATAATCTATACTATATACTAAAATATTTACCCTTTGAAACTGTCGTGTGCCAATATAGTCATCTAGCATAATTTCTTTAAAAAAATTTGTCGCAAAATTTGTTTTCCTGATGATTCCATCTAATAGAGATCAAATTTAACCCACACAAAACCTAAAATTTATTTTTCCGTTGATTCATCTGCAAGTAAAATGTGTGTAATCACACCAAACCCATCAATTCATCGACTCCATCAAAACCCATAAACCGGCCCTAGTTCGAAAACCTCCTCTATTGAACTGGAGTGGTTTTGTTCAGAGGGTTTCCAATCCGAACCGCGGCCTAGTTGAGGCGTTCGATTTCAATGGGTAGGGGTATGTTGGTGGCAACTCGGAGAACATCTGTTAACGAAGAAGGTAGACGTTTGTCAGCGACGACATCTGCAAGGTTGTAGCCTGTATGCAAAGATAAACAAGCTTCCTCATTAACCTCTATTTTGGCATCTATTAGGCTTAATCATGCAAAACTTGTAAGAAATGTATGTAAATACTGAATGGAGAGTTATTTGATCACCAGTGGTGGTGAATTTTGAGGACGATTGAGGGAAGAGGAAAAGAGGGGAGAGGATTAATTGCATATTCTTTTGAACAGAGAGAAGTAATGGGATTTTTTTTCAAATAATACTCTTTAGGCGTATTAATTGGCATTAAATAGTAAGGAGTACATATGGACAGGACATGCCATGTCAGCTATCGCATGGATCTATCCTCTTTTTGAGCCCTCCTAGCGTTACTCATTTCTATTTATAGCTAGTGACCAAACCCCCAAAAAATGCTTTGTATTCTATGAGAGGTTAGCTTTGAAAGTCGAAACTCATGTACATATGCTTATTGAGAAGCTCATCTCAAATGATCTTTTCATTTCCTAACTCCAACAAATAAAAATTCCATCTCCTTGACCCTCTAATTTCCCAAATCCAATAGGGGTTGTTTGGTTCACTAAAATTTATAGGATTTGGATTAGAAAATGAATTTTAGGATAAAAAAGTGACACTTTTGACATAATAGGATTCCATGTCCTTCGCTTCTTTCAAAAACTTTTTAGGAAAAGGTTACTACAAAATCTAAAAAGCAACCAATTTTTGGGATATCTCAAATTCTATCTTTTGGAGAGGATTTGGGTGGATATCTGACAAAAGCCCCTCCATGTCAGATCCCACTCAATTTTCATAGGTGGAAAAGGTCTACAATTTTGGTATCCTAATTTCTTGAGTTTGAAAGAAAGTAGAGATTTTAAATTCTAGGATTTGCTTTCCTATAATCTTGTTGAACCAAACACCAAATTAGAAATTTCTAAATTTGTATATAGGGTGGAAGCAGTTAGGATATGGCTCGGATATGATACTATCATATCAATATTCATTGTCATCCACAGATATGGATATAGATATGGATATGCCTCGGTAAGGAAAAATCATATCCAAATTTGTTGAAATCAAAGATAGATATGGATATACATGCAAATGTATATATGGATATACATGCGAATACAAAGCGGATATCGAGAAAAATAATATCGAAAAATACAGTTCATATGGTACAAGAGAGTTCATTAATATGTTTATTATATCTAAAAGCTAGGATTGGAACTCTTGATCATCAATTAGTCTCAAATTCATTAATCTAAATATTGAAACAGTTGAAGCTCTATGATCAACATATATTCGGATATTTTGGATAACGATTGAGATATTTGACCATAAAACCTCGAACCATATCCTATATATATTTGAGTAATCATATCCATCTCATGTCGGTATTGTTACAGATATTTGATATTTTTCTAAAATATAGATGCGGTTTATGACCCTATATTACAAAGTGAACAAAAGAGAATGTACTTTCTCATGAAGGTACTTTCTTCTTACTTCCTATTTTGCAAAATGTTGTTTGATGTGAGAAAGTAAAATAAGAGAAAGTCGACATGGCAAATAATGTGACACTTACTTTCTTCTTATATTATTTTGTCATCGTAAAAGTAATAGTATAAAATATACAAGTAAAACCAAATGATATGTAGAAAATCTAAAAATATATTTTCTCTCTCCTCTCTTCACTTTTCATTCACTTTCTCCAATTTTAGAGAAAGTGAAATGGGCTAAAATGCTAATGTAACAGTTTCCACTTTCCAATCACTTTAAAGAAAATCGTAAAGTCACTTTCTAATTTTTGATATACTTTCTATTTACTTCTCAGTTGTCAAACAGGCCCTTATGGATTTGATTTCCCTCATCTTATATTTTTTTGGATTTGAACCAAACAACTAGCTCCTCATCCTCTTTGCCCAAACCCACTACCCCTCCTCATCTCCTTGACCCTCTAATTTCCCAAATCCAATAGGGGTTGTTTGGTTCACTAAAATTTATAGGATTTGGATTAGAAAATGAATTTTAGGATAAAAAAGTGACACTTTTGACATAATAGGATTCCATGTCCTTCGCTTCTTTCAAAAAACTTTTTAGGAAAAGGTTACTACAAAATCTAAAAAGCAACCAATTTTTGGGATATCTCAAATTCTATCTTTTGGAGAGGATTTGGGTGGATATCTGACAAAAGCCCCTCCATGTCAGATCCCACTCAATTTTCATAGGTGGAAAAGGTCTACAATTTTGGTATCCTAATTTCTTGAGTTTGAAAGAAAGTAGAGATTTTAAATTATAGGATTTGCTTTCCTATAATCTTGTTGAACCAAACACCAAATTAGAAATTTCTAAATTTGTATATAGGGGTGGAAACAGTTCGGATATGGCTCGGATATGATACTATCATATCAATATTCATTTGTCATCCACAGATATGGATATAGATATGGATATGCCTCGGTAAGGAAAAATCATATCCAAATTTGTTGAAATCAAAGATAGATATGGATATACATGCAAATGTATATATGGATATACATGCGAATACAAAACGGATATCAGAAAAAATAATATCGAAAAAATACAGTTCATATGGTACAAGAGAGTTCATTAATATGTTTATTATATCTAAAAAGCTAGGATTGGAACTCTTGATCATCAGAATTAGTCTCAAATTCATTAATCTAAATATTGAAACAGTTGAAGCTCTATGATCAACATATATTCGGATATTTTGGATAACGATTCAGATATTTGACCATAAAACCTCCGAACCATATCCTATATATATTTGAGTAATCATATCCATCTCATGTCGGTATTGTTACGATATTTGATATTTTTCTAAAATATAGATGCGGTTTATGACCCCTATATTACAAAGTGAACAAAAGAGAATGTACTTTCTCATGAAGGTACTTTCTTCTTACTTCCTATTTTGCAAAATGTTGTTTGATGTGA
This sequence comes from Asparagus setaceus, assembly GCA_012295165.1. NCBI lineage: Eukaryota > Viridiplantae > Streptophyta > Magnoliopsida > Asparagales > Asparagaceae > Asparagus > Asparagus setaceus. The sequence goes on along the minus strand of CM022706.1, from coordinate 45,694,810 downwards.
GAAAGTAAAATAAGAGAAAGTGACATGGCAAATAATGTGACACTTACTTTCTTCTTATATTATTTTGTCATCGTAAAAAGTAATAGTATAAAATATACAAGTAAAACCAAAATGATATGTAGAAAATCTAAAAATATATTTTCTCTCTCCTCTGTCTTCACTTTTCATTCACTTTCTCCAATTTTTAGAGAAAGTGAAATGGGCTAAAATGCTAATGTAACAGTTTCCACTTTCCAATCACTTTAAAGAAAATCGTAAAGTCACTTTCTAATTTTTGATATACTTTCTATTTACTTCTCAGTTGTCAAACAGGCCCTTATGGATTTGATTTCCCTCATCTTATATTTTTTTGGATTTGAACCAAACAACTAGCTCCTCATCCTCTTTGCCCAAACCCACTACCCCTCCTCATCTCCCTGACTCCAACAGCACCAGCAACATCATCTAACATGACCGTGTATCCTCCACCATTGCCACTGCTTCATCCACAGAGAACCACCACCGCCATCTCTGTAGCCACCGCCTTCATATATGTTTGTTGATATAGCGCTTCCTTAACTCATCAGTAATTCAATTGAAATTAGATCTTTTTTAGTTTGCCACTTGAAATTCTCAAAAATGGTGTTTTTTTTTCTTCCCAATGCAGGCAACTATCATCAAAGTCACCCTACCGCTTTGGCCTTTCATCATTGTTTTTCTATATTTCTACCCGAAGGCTCCCAGAAGTAGAGGTACCAATCTAGGAGGTTTGGAACCCCTAATGCAAAGCTTCGATCAGATCTATCATGTAATTTTACCTAATAGTACCAATTATCTTTAATTTTCATCCTTGATTGAATTTTTCTGTACCAATTGATTCCTCAAATTTTATATATGTTGTGTTCTTTATCTTTTCTCCTTTTTCTTGACTTTATGTAAATATTTTGATGCTAATTAGAATCGTTTCTGCTCTATAACTTCAGTTTCTCAAAAATCTCAATTTTGGTTCCTTTTACAGGGGTGGCAAACGGGTCGACCCGACCCAACCCGACCCAAATAAATTTTGGCCCCGCCCGTATAATTTTAATCCGACCCGACCCATCAAATAATCGGGTCAACCCCTTTATTAAACGGGTTACTCACCGACCCAAGTGACCCATTTAATTATTTTATAATTTTTATGTATTTAACATAGAGTCCATGGTCAAAGTTTTTATGGTCCTATTTATCATTCATAGGTTTTGTTAGTGTTTAAAAGTCTAGATATTTTCAGAGTGTGTTTTGTAAGATTTAAATTTTGATGGTGTTTTTAAAAAGTTTAAAAGTTCTACGGTGTTTTCTACAAATATCATTTTCTCATTGGACTATTTCTAATTTATAAACTTTATACCCAATGTAAGTTTTGATTGTTCAGTTATTTTTCAAATTTTGAATTTTAGGGTGTTTTTGTAATTTTGAAGCTTTTAGGGTGTTTTTGCAAATATTAAAATTTTCATGTTACCATTTATAAGCTATAGATTTTATACTGCCTGTAAGTTTTAATATTTCTGGCATGTATTTCTGTAAAATTTGGCTTTTAGGGTGTATCTTGCAATATTAAAACTATTAGGGTGTTTGCTACAAATTTCAAAATTTTCTCGTTGCTGTTTGTAAGTTATAGATTTTATACTATTTATAAGTTTTGATATCTATGTGGTGTGTTTCTGTAAAATTTAGCTTTTTGAGGGTGTATTTAGCTATTTTGAAACTTTTAGGGTGTTTTCGCAAATTTCAAAATTTTCACTCTGCAGTTTTAACTTATAGGTTTTGTATTGTTTGTAAATTTTATTGCTTCCGGGACGTGTTTGTAATAGTTTGACTTTTAAGTGTGTATTTTGTAATTTTCTAAACTTTTAGGGTGCTTTTACAAATTTTAAAATTTTATGGTCTTTGCTTATAACTTATAGATTTTATACTTTTAGTAAGTTTTGATATTTTCGGGCATGATTCTGTAAAAGTTTGACTATTGAGCATGTATTTTGTAATTTTTCAAATATTTAGGGTGTTTTTGCAAAACTCAAAACTTTTAACAGTTTTAAAAATTATAAAATACATGCTCAAAAGTCAAACTTTTACGAATCATGCCCCAAAAATATCATAACTTACAAAAGTAAAAATGTATCAGTTATACCTGCACAATAAAATTTTAAAATTTGCAAAAATACCCTAAAATTTTAGAAAATTGAAAAATACACCCTTAAAAGTCAAACTATTACGAAACACGTCCCGAAGTAATAAAATTTACAAGCAGTACAAAACCTATAAGTTAAGTGAAAATTTTGAAATTTGCATAAAACACCACGAAAGTTTCAAAATGCAAAATACACCCTCAAAAAATAGTACAAAATCTATAACTTACAAATAGCAACAAGAAAATTCTGAAATTTGCGAGAAAACACACTAAAAGTTTCAAAATTGCATGATACACCATGAAAAGCCAAATTTTATAGAAATACATGTCAAAATATGAAAACTTACAAACGATTATAAAATTTATAGCTTATAAACAGCAACATGAAAATTTTGATATTTGCAAGAAAACCCTAAAAGCTTAAAAATTACCAAAAATACCCTAAAAATTCAAATTTTAAAAATAACTGAAAAGTCAAAACTTACAATGGGTATAAAGTTTATAAATTAGAAAAAGTCCATCGAGAAAATGATATTTGTTGAAAACACCCTAAAACTTTTAAAATTTATAAAAACACGCTCAAAATTTAAATTTTACAAAAACTCCCCGAAAATATCTAGACTTCTAAATAGTAATAAAACCTATGAATGATAAATAGGACCATAAAACTTTGATCATGGACTCTAAGTTAAGTGCATGAAAATTATAAAACAATTAAATGGGTCACATGGATCGGTGGGTAACCCGTTTAATAAACGGGTTGACCCGATTATTTGATGAGTCGGGTCAGGTCAATATTATACGGTCGGGTCAAAATTTATATGGGTCGGTTAGATCGGTCAACCGTTTGCCACCCTCGAGATTAGGAGGAGAAGAGCCTGCTGCTGCCCGAAAAGTTGGAGGCCCTCATGTCCCGATTCATGTCCTTGTTGAGTTTACGGACGTAAAGGGATTCACCCGATACGATCGCGATCCTGCTTGTCGAGATCACACTGCGCCTCGCTTCGACACAATTAAACACCGCACAAGTTCGGTTTGTGGGTAGAGCATCGAGCAAAGCCTTCGATGTTGAGAATCCTCCATGAGTCTTTTGTTTATTATCTGCCACACAACCTCATCCGGATGTTAGTCATGTGGATAGACAAGTTAATGAGCGGTGCTAGTAGTTTCTTCACCACCTTGCTAAGAAAACATCTCTCCATGGTGCACACCTATCGGCAAGACTACAACAATGAGTGCATTTCATCCTCTTTCTTTAAATTGATTTATCTTGATTGCATAATGATTTATTATATCATTTTTGTAATTTAATATCTAGATGTTAGTGTTACACCCGTGCGTGAAGAGTAAAACACATCAAAAGGTTGAAGATTAGGTAAAATGCTCAATAAAATTTTCCCTTCTTTAGTAATGTCGTTTTATTTCAAATAAGAAATCTGAGACTTTTAAGACTAGTATAGCATTAGGCACGTCGAGGAGTTTGTGATGTGGAAGAGATGGATATTGATGTTACAAAGGTGGTATGGGGTAGAGATGTAATCCAAATCATCAAATCGGTTGTTTAAATTCTAATCCACTCTATTCATCTTGATCGACCACATTTGGAGTCCAAAAGACAACATTTGAAGGACTTGGTTTTGTTTACCATCCTTCAAGTAGACATAAAATGAAAGGTTGAATACATCAGGCAATTTATATTAAAGACTTAAAGTCATTTACCATGGCTGAAACATTTTGAAACCCCCTACATGAAAAGTTGTGTTAGATCTGTAGATTTTCGTGCTGTCGGTGTGGGAAATTTATTGCTTTGTGCTCACTTGCCGCATGTGGAAGAGAACTCGAAGTAACTTAAATTTTCTATTCTTGAGGCATGTGGAATGTTTCAATGAATAATTAACCATTAGGTTTTCAAATTTGATGGTCCCCAAAAATATCATAACTTACAAAAGTAAAAATGTATCAGTTATACCTGCACAATAAAATTTTAAAATTTGCAAAAATACCCTAAAATTTTAGAAAATTGAAAATACACCCTTAAAAGTCAAACTATTACGTAAACACGTCCCGAAGTAATAAAATTTACAAGCAGTACAAAACCTATAAGTTAAGTGAAAATTTTGAAATTTGCATAAAACACCCTGAAAGTTTCAAAATTGCAAAATACACCCTCAAAAATAGTACAAAATCTATAACTTACAAATAGCAACAAGAAAATTCTGAAATTTGCGAGAAAACACTAAAAGTTTCAAAATTGCATGATACACCATGAAAAGCCAAATTTTATAGAAATACATGTCAAAATATGAAAACTTACAAACGATTATAAAATTTATAGCTTATAAACAGCAACATGAAAATTTTGATATTTGCAAGAAAACCCTAAAAGCTTAAAAATTACCAAAAATACCCTAAAAATTCAAATTTTAAAAATAACTGAAAAGTCAAAACTTACAATGGGTATAAAGTTTATAAATTAGAAAAAGTCCTTGAGAAAATGATATTTGTTGAAAACACCCTAAAACTTTTAAAATTTATAAAAACACGCTCAAAATTTAAATTTTACAAAAACTCCCCGAAAATATCTAGACTTCTAAATAGTAATAAAACCTATGAATGATAAATAGGACCATAAAAACTTTGATCATGGACTCTAAGTTAAGTGCATGAAAATTATAAAACAATTAAATGGGTCACATGGATCGGTGGGTAACCCGTTTAATAAACGGGTTGACCCGATTATTTGATGAGTCGGGTCAGGTCAATATTATACCGGTCGGGTCAAAATTTATATGGGTCGGGTTAGATCGGGTCAACCCGTTTGCCACCCCTCCAGAGATTAGGAGGAGAAGAGCCCTGCTGCTGCCCGAAAAAGTTGGAGGCCCTCATGTCCCAGTTCATGTCCTTGTTGAGTTTCTGGACCCGTAAAGGGATTCACCCGATACCTGATGCTGATCACACTGTCAGAGATCACTGCCTGCGCCTCGCTTTGCTGACACAATTAAACACCTGCACAAGTTCAGTTTCGGTGGGTAGAGCATCGAGCAAAGCCTTCGATGTTGAGAATCCTCCGCATGAGTCTTTTGTTTATTATGCTGCCACACAACCTCATCCGGATGTTAGTCATGTGGATAGACAAGTTGACAGAGCCGGTGCTAGTAGTTTCTTCACCACCACTGCTAAGAAAAACATCTCTCCATGGTGCACACCTATCGGCAAGACTACAACAATGGTCTGTTCATCCTCTTTCTTTAAATTGATTTATACTGATTGCATAATGATTTATTATATCATTTTTGTAATTTAATATCTAGATGTTAGTGTTACACCCAGGTCTGTGAAGAGTAAAAACACATCAAAAGGTTGAAGATTAGGTAAAATGCTCAATAAGGGAATTTTCCCCTTCTTTAGTAATGTCCCGTTTTATTTCAAATAAGAAATGCGAGACTTTTAAGACTAGTATAGCATTAGGCACGTCGAGGAGTTTGTGATGTGGAGAAACTGAGATGGATATTGATGTTACAAAGGCTGGTATGGGGTAGAGAGATGTAATCCAAATCATCAAATCGGTTGTTTAAATTCTAATCCACTCTATTCATCTTGATCGACCACATTTGGAGTCCAAAAGACAACATTTGAAGGACTTGGTTTTGTTTACCATCCTTCAAGTAGACATAAAATGAAAGGTTGAATACATCAGGCAATTTATATTAAAGACTTAAAGTCATTTACCATGACTGAAACATTTTGAAACCCCCTACATGAAAAGTTGTGTTAGATCTGTAGATTTTCGAGCTGTCGGTGTGGGAAATTTATTGCTTTGTGCTCACTTGCCGCATGTGGAAGAGAACTCGAAGTAACTTAAATTTTCTATTCTTGAGGCATGTGGAATGTTTCAATGAATAATTAACCATTAGGTTTTCAAATTTGATGGTCCCCAAATTGTTTTGGTAGATCTGTAACTTCCTGACCATCAATCTGGAAGACTTGCTATATTTTTGCTGGCTTGATCACAAGAAAAAAAACCTCACTACTGTTTCATTTTATTAATTTTAGGCACACCGATAGATCTATATTTAGATTTGAAAGAAAGGACTTTGCTTTCAAAATTTCTTCAATGGGACATGTCTTTTCTCCCTCTCATGCATGTGAGTGGGCAGAAGCGCATGTGAAAGCGCATATGTGGTTTGAATGTGTGTGCATGTGCATGCTTATGCACGATAATGCCTGCATTTCTGTGTAGCATGTTGATGCATGTTTGTGTGTACATGCTTATGTACGGGTATTGCCTGCATTTCCATGTAGGTGTACATGTTATGTGTAGGCGAGCAGGTTTTTGTGTACACAAGGGGAGGTAGGGGGTAGAGAGATTTTGATTCAATCCACAAATGGCCTTTCAAACTGTAAATCCACAATTTTCATCTTGATCAGTCATGTTGGGGTTCACAAAAAAATTAAAAATTAGTTTGATTCCGGTTAACATTTCAAGTAGACACAAGGGTAGTGGTGTTCTACATTTAGGCATTATATTGAAGATTTAAATAATTACTCTATGATTGAGACATTTGGAACCCCCTGCACATAAAGTCATGTTAGATCTTAAATTTTGGTATCTGTGCTCACTTTATACATGTGAAAGAAAAATCAAAACCACTTAATGTATTATGCTTTAGGCACACAGTTTTTTAATCGTGATTAACAAATATGATTTTCAATTTGGATGGCCAATTTTAGATCTGGAACTGAAGGATTATTCTCTTATTATCATTGATCATTTAGGTCAAGATGGATGCTAGAGCAAATAAAAGCCCATCACCAGATCAAGAGGAATATCTGGAGGGCAAGCTAGAAGACATGTCAAATTTTCCACTCTTCTTCTCCGCACTGTCTTATGGTGTTCTATACTTCTTCGGTTTAGCAAAAATTGGTAGGAATGGGAACGATGCAATGGTAATTTGTTTACATGCTTGGACCTCAGTTATGATGGTGCTCTTGTTTGTTGGTTCCTACATTCGGTGGCCTACTAGAGTCCTAAAGGTTATGTGTGTTGTTATGTCTGGAGTAATCTCTGTATCAGGACTCGTCATTTTCATTTTGGCTCATTGTAATCTGTAGTCACAAATGCAGCAATCTGAAGAGGCATGTAAATGAAAAAAGTTATGTAATTCCTGACCAGAGGAATGTTATGAATGAACAATATATGGTTTGGAATTATAATGTATTGTAAACTCTGTTGACATAATGTACTGCTAGAGTCCTGAAGGTTATGCACTGCATTACTTCTGGAGTAATATTCGTATCGGTTTTGTATGAATAATATGTGCTTGGAATTTATAATGTCTGTAAACTCCTATGATATAATGTTAGTAGGAATTCTCTTATATAAAGACTGAAATATGTACTTTATCTTTTGAGTAATTCTAGCCGATGAACGATTTTATTGTTCCTTGCAAAGCTCGGGACTTTTTACAATTCCTTATCACACTTTCATTGGAATTTTTATTTATTTTGGGTCACTCTGAGTTATAGACTCTACAATTCAGTTGTAACCAAATTTTCTTATTTTTCTATGCTATTATGCAATCTTCTTTATGTTCTATTGCTTCACCTTTAGAGAACTTTTATGGCAGTGAGATACTTTTTAGACAAGAAATTTCCTTTTTCTTGGCTTAAATTTTTACCGTGTTACCAACTTATTTGCTTCTAACTATCTTCAATTCAGATTGTTGTATGGTTTTCTATTGGTGGAATTAAGAGTCGTCATTAGATGGATTAAATTTATATAGCTCCATTACCATCATCTATACAATCTCTGCCAATTTCCTCAAAAAGATTTACTCTATGCTCAGTAATTTTCTTTTGTGATGTAATTACTTATTGGGAAGAGCATCAGTGACTAGAAGGCGATTCATAGGCATATGTGATTTCTCTTCTCTTTTGTTAAGTAGTATATTTTGCCAAAAATATAATGGTGTGATCTTCATTAGTTTCTCACTTGAACATGAAATTAGCCTCAAATTGTTTGTATAAATCTGTCTTTGTTTGCATTGCATTATAAATATGAGCATAGTTTTTTTTAAAGACTTAGTTGTCAATCACTTTTAACTTTATTCTTTTTGTATTACGTAGTTATATATTTTCCCTCTGTGTACACAAGGGGAGGTAGGGGTAGAGAGATTTTGATTCAATCCACAAATGGCCTTTCAAACCAGAATCCACAATTTTCATCTTGATCACCATGTTGGGGTTCACAAAAAATTAAAAATTAGTTTGATTCCGGTTAACATTTCAAGTAGACACAAGGGTAGTGGTGTTCTACATTTAGGCATTATATTGAAGATTTAAATAATTACTCTATGATTGAGACATTTGGAACCCCCACATAAAGTCATGTTAGATCTTAAATTTTGGTATCTCGTGCTCACTTTATACATGTGAAAGAAAAATCAAAACCACTTAATGTATTATGCTTTAGGCACACGCTTTTTAATCGTGATTAACAAATATGATTTTCAATTTGGATGGCCAATTTTAGATCCGAACTGAAGGATTATTCTCTTATTATCATTGATCATTTAGGTCAAGATGGATGCTAGAGCAAATAAAGCCCATCACCGGATCAAGAGGAATATCTCGATGGCAAGCTAGAAGACATGTCAAATTTTCCACTCTTCTTCTCCGCGACCGCCTTATGGTGTTCTATACTTCTTCGGTTTGGCAAAATTGGTAGGAATGGGAACGATGCAATGGTAATTTGTTTACATGCTTGGACCTCGCTATGATGGTGCTCTTGTTTGTTGGTTCCTACATTCGGTGGCCTACTAGAGTCCTAAAGGTTATGTGTGTTGTTATGTCCGAGTAATCTCTCAGATCGGGACTCGTCATTTTCATTTTCGCCATTGTAATCTGTAGTCACAAATGCAAAGAATCAAGAGGCATGTAAATGAAAAGTTATGTAATTCGACCGGAGGAATGTTATGAATGAACAATATATGGTTTGGAATTATAATGTATTGTAAACTCGTTGACATAATGTATCGCTAGAGTCCTCAAGGTTATGCACCGCATTACTTCGAGTAATATTCAGACGGTTTTGTATGAATAATATGTGTTTGGAATTATAATGTGTAAACTCCTATGATATAATGTTAGTAGGAATTCTCTTATATAAAGACTGAAATATGTACTTTATCTTTTGAGTAATTCTAGCCAAGAACGCTTGATTTTATTTGTTCCTTCTGCAAAAGCTCAGGACTTTTTACAATTCCTTATCACACTTTCATTGGAATTTTTATTTATTTTGGGTCACTACAGGATTATAGACTCTACAATTCAGTTGTAACCAAATTTTCTTATTTTTCTATGCTATTATGCAATCTTCTTTATGTTCTATTGCTTCACCTTTAGAGAACTTTTATGGCACAGGCAGATACTTTTTTCGACAAGAAATTTCCTTTTTTCTTGGCTTAAATTTTGCACCGTGTTACCAACTTATTTGCTTCTAACTATCTTCAATTCAGATTGTTGTATGGTTTTCTATTGGTGGAATTAAGAGTCGTCATTAGATGGATTAAATTTATATAGAAAGCTCCATTACCATCATCTATACAATCTCTGCCAATTTCCTCAAAAAAAGATTTACTCTATGCTCCGTAATTTTCTTTTGTGATGTAATTACTTATTGGGAAGAGCTGCCCTGTGACTAGAAGGCGATTCCAAGGCATATGTGATTTCTCTTCTCTTTTGTTAAGTAGTATATTTTGCCAAAAAAATATAATGGTGTGATCTTCTGTTAGTTTCTCACTTGAACATGAAATTAGCCTCAAATTGTTTGTATAAATCTGTGCTGTTTGCATTGCATTATAAATATGAGCATAGTTTTTTTTTAAAGACTTCGTTGTCAATCACTTTTAACTTTATTCTTTTTGTATTCTCAGTAGTTATATATTTTTCCTCTGTTTTCACTAAAATATGTAGAGGAGCTCAGTTTCTTTAATAATTCATTTTATTTTTTGTTGTGTATATATGCTCTTCCATATGAAGCTTCTTTCTAACCATAGCTAAAAAAAGCTAGCTCTCATTTATGAATATGCACCTCCAGAAAGAAGCATATGTCCCTTTTTGTCAATACTACATCCACGATCTTCGTTTGACCTTTGCAGTTCATTTGGGAGGTTCACTTTAAATATTTTTGTCATTGTACTAAACTTTGTTTTACTATTTGGCAATGTCCAGGTTTGCACATGCGTGACATTATCTTCTATGGAGCTACTTTCTGTTCTACTCACTGATACTAATAATAAATCTACAGAAATTGGCAAATCAGTATACTCTCTATAGTAAAAGGGAGGGGTTAACTGGCAGTAAATGTCAATGTGTGGTACCGATTGTTCATTTGATTATATGAGCCTCTGGGAAGAGAGGCTTATGCCTAGTGAATCCTGTTGTGAAGGTGGAAAAGATTGAGAAAATATTGTGGTTGGTAGGCTTGAAAGTCTTCTACGAAATGCATAATCGAATCAATGGAAAAGTAAAAGCCAGTTGTTGAGCATGAATGAAACACTTAGGGAGCGGTTACATTGCCGCATGTTAGAGGGCGATTTCTGAGCCTCTAATGTACGCACCGCCGTGAGCTGATGGCAAAGAAGAAGATATTTAAGGGCAAAAAAATGGCAATAACGAGATCTGGAGCTTCCTCTACTCCACCGGATGTAGTTCTTGTAGCTAATCCTAGAAGTGGGGGATCTTCTAGCTCAAATAATATGAGCAGTACGGGTCCGCATGGGGCAAAGAAGAAGCTGCTGATAGAGGAGATTCTGGCTCATCAAGCGCAAGAGGAAATGGGAGACTATGACCAGTTTCGAAGTCCATTGGAATCTGAAGGTACTATTTCTCTCTAGGAAGTTCTTCGTCTAGATTTCCTGTTCCATTGGATGGTGGTTTGAATCTGGGAGGAGGAAATCAAGGAATTGGATTAGGGTTGAATAGTATCAAATCCCCAATTGCTAATGAAACTATTAACACTTCTTGGGCTGATGAGATTGAAAATCAAGAGGAAATAGCTAATGGTTCCCAGAATGAAGAGACTATAATGGGGGATAATACTAATGGTCTAGGGCCCATGGAGGGGATTGTTCATAATAATCCTCTGCCTACGGTGAATTTTGTAGGGAAGAAGAGCTATGCTAGTTTATTTGCTGATAATAGGATAATTGGGAAAGGGCTCAATCTAAATTTTATTCCATCTAACACTGATGATACTGTTTCTTTCAATGATGAAGAATGGAATGAGGGGAATTCATTCTGGAAATTTGCTCTGGTTGGTTGTGTTGTTGGGCTGAATGTTCGATTTAAAAGCATGGAATCATATGTTGATAAAGTATAGAGTAAATTGGTTAAACCAGAAATATGTTTGCTCAAATTAGGGATCTATTTGTTCAACTTCAGGAATGAAGAGGATAGGAATTTGATTTTAGAAACAGGGTCATGGTTCTTGGTGATAGGCCTTTACTATTGAGGCCATGGAGTAGTGAAGAGGATGTTGAAAGCTTCAATGCTAGCTTATATCCTCTGTGGATACAACTTCCTAATCTGAAGCTTAATCTATGGCATGTAACAGTGATAAGCAAAATAGCTAGCCTAGTGGGGAAACATATAACTACTGATAAACTTACGGCTAGTAGACAAAGATTGGTTTATGCTCGTGTGCTAATTGAAGTGAAGTTCCCTACAAAGTTACCTGATGTTGTTATGATCAAGGGTCCTAATGGCTAGAGCTACTCTCAAAAAATAATTTATGAATTTAAACCAAGATGGTGTGAACATTGTAAAGTAGTAGGCCACTCCTCTGATACTTGTAAGAGAAAGCTAACTAAGAAGCAATGGGTGCCAAAGAAGAGGAACGTGGAGGCAGAATTAAAAGAGGGGAATAACCATCAAGCTGGTACTGGAGGAAAGGTGTACGCTGGTACTGTTGAAAACGTGCACAATGAAAAGAGAGAGCAGGTTTGGAATGTTGCTGAAAAAGGAAATAGAGTGATTATGGTTAATGATGAACTGGTCACTCATAACAATATTTTTTCACCTCTTGCTGATCAAGTGGAAGATGCTGGAATGGTGGTGCATCAGATTGTTCATAACTCCCCTCTAGTGGATAGAGGAGGAACTTTATCAAGTTGATGAAATTTGCTGTGTGGAATGTGAGAGGCTTTAATAAGTCTTTCAAGCAACAACTTGTGAAGAAATTTATTTTTGAGTATCACCTATGTTTCATGGCTTTACTAGAAACAAGGGTGAAAATTAACAAATTTAAAGAGATTGTACATAAAGTGGCAAGGAATTGGCTCAGTTTAAACAATTATTCAGCAGGTATAAATGGTAGAATTTGGATATTGTGGGACAATAGTATATTAGATATATCAGTGATATCAAGCGGTGATCAATGTATTTCCTGTAAAGTGTGCTCAAAGGATGGTCTCCTACAGTGTATTACCTCTATTGTTTATGCTCAGAACCAATTGGAAGAGAGGAAAAGGTTATGGGAGGAGTTGACAGCCTTAAGTCAAAATGTCAGTATTCCTTGGATAGTTATGGGTGATTTCAACAATATTCTGGAGCCTAATGATAGGCTTGGGGGGAGTTTAGCTTGTGAATATGAATGAGAGACATGAGGCAATGCCTAACAGTTTCCAATCTTACAAAGTTGAAGAGCTCAGGGTGTTTCTATACTTGGTGTAATAAGCAAGGGGGAGCTGATAGAGTATGGACTCGCATTGATAGAGTCTTTGTTAATGATTCATGGATAGACAGCTATATGGCTCGCTATATTGACTATCTTGTTCCCAGTTTTTCTGACCACTCTCCAGGATTGCTCACAATAACTGATGATAAGAGCAAAGGTAAAAAAACCATTTAGATTTTTCAAAATGTGGACTGAGCATGAGAAATATTTAGATATTATAAAATCTGTTTGGTCTAGAAGTATGAATGGTTGTAAGATGTTTTGCTTTGTTTCTAAACTGAAAGCTCTAAAAGGAAAGCTGAAAGAACTGAACAAAAAAACTTTGGCAATATTAGTGAACAAGTGGCTAGGAAGAAGATAGAACTGGAAGATATACAAATGAGAATTCAGCTACAACCACAAGATGCAGAACTGATTAACAAAGAGAAACTCTGCCTAGGGAAATATGCTAAACTGGCGTCAGCTGAAGTGAGTTTTTATGCTCAAAAATCTAGAATTCAATGGACTCTGGAAGCTGATAGGGGAACACATTTATTTCATGCTACTATGAAAAAACAGAGGCATATCAACAAAGTTTTAGTTCTATATAAAGAGTGTGGACAAAGACTGACAGAGGAAGAAGGCATTGTGGAAGAGATTCTTAGCTTCTACAAAGGTCTGTTGGGGGAAGCTAATAAGAATTTAAAACAAGCCAGAGAGGATATTATCAAGCCTGGTCCATGCCTAAATGAGGATCATAGGAACCAGTTATCTCAACCAGTTAGCTATGAAGAGGTGAAGAAAGCTATTTTTTCTATATCAGAGAATAAAGCCCCAGGGCCTGATGGATATTCTGCTAGCTTCTTCAAGAGTGCATGGGAGGTGATTGGAGATGCGTTAATACATGTAGTTCAGGAATTCTTCTCTTCAGGTAAACTCCTTGGCCAACTGAATGCTACTTCAATAACTCTTATCCCTAAAATTGAAAGTCCTAGAACAATGACCGACTTTAGACCTATATCATGTTGTCATTTTGAAAGTTATAACATCTAGGCTTCAATCAGTTATGGGAGTAATTATTAGTGAAGCTCAGAGTGCATTTGTGAAGGGGAGGTCTATCACTAATAATGTGGTAATGGCTCATGAGATTGTTAAACATTATGGTAGGAAAGCTATATCCCCTAGAGGACTTCTGACTATTGACATTAAGAAGGCTTATGATACTATAGACTGGAAGTTCATTGCAACTATGTTGAGGGGGTTGGGATTTCCTGACATTATGGTAAAGTGGATTATGACATGTATAACTTCCCCAAAGTTTTCTATTTTCTTCAATGGTTCATTGTATGGATTTTTTGAGGGAAAAAAGGGCTTCGTCAAGGGGATCCATTGTCTCCATATCTATTTGTCATAGGTATGGAGTATCTCTCTAAGATGTTACTAATGTTGAGGAGGGATAAAAATTTCAAATTTCACCCCAAATATGCACAGCATAGTATCAGTCATCTCATATTTGCTGATGATCTCTTATTGTTTAGTAGAGGAGATAAATACTTAATGTTAACATTGAATCATGTATTTGATCTTTTCAGTAGTGTGTCTGGACTAAATGCAAGTCCTACAAAATGCTCAGTCTTTATTGGAGGAGTTGAACATGCTGAAAAAGAGGAAATACTACAGGAATTGGGGTTTGTTGAGGGATCATTTCCTATAAGAAATTTAGGGGTTCCCTTAGTATGTAAGAGGCTATCATTTATGGAATGTGCTCCATTGTTCATAAAACTAAGCTCATTGTTTCAAAACTGACAGCAAAAGAATATCTCTTATGCAGGAAGGCTCCAGCTACTTAGGAGTGCTGTTTTTGGGGTGTTAGTGTTTTGGTCATCAAATTATATTCTACCAAATAAGGTTCTGAAAAATGTTGATAGTATGTGCAGAAAATTTCTATGGGGGGGCTCATGATTCTCAGAGAGTGCCACTGGTAGCATGGGGAAAACTGTGTAAGGAAAGGAAATATGGAGGCTTGGGAATTTTCTCTTCAGAAAACTGGAATCTTGCTACAGGTTTGAAACTATTATGGAGTATTCATACTAAAAAGGACATGCCCTGGATTAGATGGATACATGGGAATTATTTAAAGAGTTTGGATGTTTGGAATGTTAAAGCTAGAGTTAATGACTCTTGGGAATGGAAGCAAATACTAAAGGTGAGAGATAGAGCTATAGATATTTGGGGTTCTGCCAATGAGGTCATAAACAGGCTTCAGAACTGTGTCTATAATGGTAAATTCCTATTAGCTAAGGCTTATGAGGAAATCTCTGGTTTGTGTGATGAAGTTCCTTGGGCTCACTTAATATGGCAGAGTTATATTGCCCCTAAACATTCATTTATACTCTAGTTACCTAATCACCAGAGACTGCTTACTCAGGATAGGCTGCAAAGGTGGGGGGGTTGTGTCTTCTAACTCATGTGCTTTGTGTTCTAATAGTATGGATGATTTGTCTCACCTATTCTTTGAATGTAGTTTCTCATCATTTATATGGAATGGTGTGATGGAGTGGCTGAAAGTCAAGATTCAGATATGTTCCTGGAGATAGGTTATAAACTGGTTTTCAACATGCTTGAAGGGGAGCTCCTACATGAATAAAGTCAAAAAGAAAATTTGCTCTGGTTGCAGCAGTCTATTACATTTGGATGGGGAGGAATAAGAGGCTATATGTGGATACTAGAAGGACAAAAGAGGAAGGGTTGAAGCTGATTAAGACTCATATCCTGACTGTCTTATACCATAGACCAATTTCATTGAAACATAGGGATTGGGTGGGAGAATTAAGATAGTAGGAAGTATGTTATAGAGATTGTAATGCATTGTAGCTTATTCTGTAGTGTGTTCTCAGTTTGAACTGAGATATTGATTGTGTTGGAAAATGGAATAAATGACTTCTTGGCCAACGAGAAGTCTTGGAACTATTATGATAATCAATGTTTATTGTAAACCAATCTCATCTTATTGGGATTTGGTAGTCCTTTAGGTTTCCAATGTTAGTCCCTTAAGTTTCCAATGTTAGTAG
Source organism: Asparagus setaceus (assembly GCA_012295165.1). NCBI lineage: Eukaryota > Viridiplantae > Streptophyta > Magnoliopsida > Asparagales > Asparagaceae > Asparagus > Asparagus setaceus. The sequence goes on along the minus strand of CM022706.1, from coordinate 45,678,873 downwards.
TTAATGTTATCTGTTTATTCTATAAGTATTCTTGTAATCTAAAAAAGTGAATGAAGTTATCTTCCTAGTACAATATTTCTAACATTTGGTATCAGAGCCATTACGGTTCGGGTGTTCTCAAGGTTGCTAGGCTCAGATTACGAGCATGATGGCTTCGATGAATAGTGCCGGGTCGCTCCAACCTCAACTCCCGAGGTTCGACGGGAAGAATTTTGAGCATTGGAAGATCCAGATGGAGGTGCTATTCGGGTTTCAAGAATTGACCGAGATCATCAAAGACGGGTTCGTGGAGCCAAAAGAAGCAGCGGGTTTGATGCCGAATGAGCAGGAGACCCTGAAGGAAAATCGCAAGAAAGATCGAAAGGCGCTATTTTTCATCTTTCAAGCAATAGATTCGTCCATCTTTGATAAGGTGGCAAATTCAAAGACGGCGAAGGAGGCTTGGAACACTCTCATCAAGATTTACAAGGGTGTTGAGAAGGTCCAGAAGGTTTGGCTACAGACTCTTCGTCGACAGTTCGAGCTTCTTCAGATGGAAAAGTCGGAGTCGATCTCTGACTATTTCTCGCGTGTTTTGGCTCTTGTCAACCAGATGAAAGCCAATAGTGAGACGGTCAATGATCAGCAGATCGTTGAGAAGGTCCTTCGTACTCTAACTTTGGAGTTCGAGTACATCGTGACGACCATTGAAGAATCTCGGGATCTCTCCCAGTTATCTGTCGATGAGCTAATGGGCTCTCTACAAATGCACGAGCAGTGTCGCAGGGAGAAATCCAAGACAGTTGAGGAAACTTCGCAAAGCCAGTTATTGTTATCGGATGAAAAGAAGAAGCCTTCTGATCCGAGGAAGGATAAAGAGCGGTCGGATAAGAAAGGCAGACAACGAAAGGACAAGTCCCAGATTCAGTGCTTCAATTATAAGAAGTATGGGCACTACAAGTCCGAGTGTCGAAATAAGAAGAATGGTGGTCAAGGAGTTCACGCCAAGATAGCAAGTTCCGTCGATGATGGTGAGGAGTTGGAGAAGGCTCTATTGTTCACAAGTGATGTTGCCGTGGAGGACCAAAAGAACGTTTGGTACTTAGACACGGGGTGTAGCAATCACATGAGTGGACATAAGAAGTTATTCTCCAACCTTAACGATACCTTTCGTTCGGATGTGAGATTTGGGAACAATACGAAGGTTCCTATCATGGGAAGCCGAACGATCCAGATCAAGGGGAAGGATGGGACAACTCGAAGCATATCAGACGTGCATTATGTTCCGAGTCTTCATGCGAATCTTCTTAGCATGGGACAGTTATCCGAACGAGGATATCACATGAGCATTAAGGAGGGTTTTTGCACGATTCGGGATGGCAAAGGGGGATTGATTGCAAAGGTTAAGATGGCACGTAATCGTCTCTTTCCTTTGTATATCAATTATGCCACCTCGTGTTTTAGTGTTGCGGTTGAAGATCCTTCCTGGCTTTGGCACTGGCGGTTCGGACATGTGAACTTTGATAGCTTGAAGCTATTGTCTCATAAGAAGATGGTGCATGGACTACCCGAGATTTCCTCTCCAAAGGAAATATGTGAACCGTGTGTTATCAGGAAGAAATGTAGAGAAAGCTTCCCTTCGGGTAAGTCGTGGAGAGCTACAAAGCCGTTGGTGTTGGTGTACTCTGATCTTTGCGGGCCGTTCAGTGAATCATCGAATCGAGGGTACAAGTACTATGTTACCTTCATTGATGATTTCAGTCGAATGACATGGGTTTACTTCTTGAAGCAAAAGTCTGACACCATTGATGCCTTCAAGGAGTTCAAAGCCTACGTTGAAAAACAGAGCGGACAACAAGTTCGAGTTATCCGAACTGATCGAGGCAGGGAGTACATGGTGGGGAATGGACTCCTCAAGCAATACGGCATCAAGCATCAGTTAACGGTACATTATACATCTCAGCAGAATGGTGTTGCTGAGAGGAAAAACCGCACTATTGCCAACATGGTTCGGACAATGCTTAGTTCGAAAAATTTGCCTAAGCATTTTTAGGCAGAGGCGGTGGCTTGTGCTGTTTACTTGTTGAACCGGTGTCCGACCAAAGGACTTGAATTGAAGACTCCTTCGGAGGTGTGGAATGGGAGAAAACCATCAGTAACACATCTTCGTGTGTTCGTGTATTTCTTATGCCCATGTGCCGAATGAGCTTCAGAAGAAGCTTGATCCAAAGAGTGAGAAGTGTATCTTCATCGGCTATAGCGATGCAACCAAGGGTTATCGGTTGTATAATCCGGTGACTCAGAAGGTGGTTATCAGTCGAGACGTCACCTTTGATGAGGAAGGTGAATGGAGTTGGAGCTCGGAGGAGAAGGGGCAATTTCGATTTGTCCTTGATGAGGAGGAGCCACACGGCCAAGTGGAAGCAGCTCCGACAACTGCAGCTCCAGTAACTGCAAGTCTGACAACTGCAGCTCCGACAACTGGAGTTCTGACAACTCCATCATCCTCACGTCCACGAAGAGAGCGAGTCTTACCTGCTCATCTGCAGGATTATGTGTTGTCCAATGATGATGATAACTCTAATGAGGAGGTTATCAACTTTGCTTTATTCGCGGACTGTGATCCTACAACTTATCAGGATGCTTCACAAAGTGAAGGTTGGGTTCATGCCATGGAGGATGAGATACGTGCAATCGAGAAGAATGATACGTGGGAGCTCACCCCTCTTCCAGAAGGGAAGAAGTCCATTGGTGTGAAGTGGGTCTACAAGACCAAGTACAAGCTGAATGGAGATGTTGATCGGCTGAAGGCGTGTCTAGTGGTCAAGCATTATAAACAAAAACCCGGGATTGACTACTTTGAAGTATTCGCTCCAGTTGTGAGGATGGATACTGTGCGAATGGTCGTTGCTTTGGTTGCTCAAAGACGTTGGAAAATTCATCAAATGGATGTCAAGTCCGCATTTCTCAATGGCGTACTTGAGGAGGAGGTGTATGTTGATCAACCTCAAGGGTTTGTCAAGAAGGGACAAGAGGGCTCGGTGTACAAGTTGGAGAAAGCTCTTTACGGACTCAAACAAGCACCGAGAGCATGGTATACCCGAATTGACTCTTATTTCGTTGATCATGGTTTTATCCGTTGCCCTTATGAGTATACTTTATATGCTAAAATTTCCTCAACTGGTGAAATGATTGTTATCTGCCTAAATGTTGATGATCTGATTTTTACCGGAGATAGTCAAGAGTTGATTGATAATTTCAGGAAGGCCATGACTCGTGAGTTTGAGATGACGGATATGGGACTCATGTTCTATTTCCTTGGCCTTGAAGTTACTCAGTCGGATAAGGGCTTCTTTGTTCACCAACGGAAGTATGCCAATGACATTCTTGAGCGTTTCAAGATGGCTACTTGCAATTCGATTCGCACTCCAATGGAAGAGAGATCCAAGCTGACAAAGTATGGGAGTGGTTTCAATGTTAATCCTACATATTTCAAGAGGCTTGTTGGAAGTTTGCGTTATCTAACTTCTACTCGGCCTGATCTTGTTTATAGTGTTGGGATGGTGAGTAGGTTCATGGAATCTCCTAAGCAATCACACTTGCATGCGGTAAGAGGATTCTTCGGTATGTCAAAGGTACCGTAGATGATGGTATATTCTACACTATGTCTGATAACTTTCAACTTATCGGATATACTGATAGTGATTGGGGAGGTGACATTGGAGGAAGAAAGAGCACTTCCGGTTATATTTTTTCTTTGGGGAATGGGGCATTTTCTTGGTCCTCGAAGAAACAGCAGGTTGTTGCTTTATCCACCACAGAAGCCGAGTACATAGTTGTGGCTTATTGTGCCACTCAAACAATTTGGTTACGTCAGATGCTATCGGAATTGCAGCATAAGCCAAATCATCCGACGGTGATCAAATGTGACAACAAGTCGGCAATTGCTCTAGCCAAGAATCCGGTCTTTCATGGGAGGAGCAAGCACATAGACATCAAGTACCACTTCATTAGAGATCTAGTGAAGCCCAATGAAATTGTGCTTGAGTTTCGCAAGTCGGAAGACTAGGTGGCAGACATGTTCACAAAGCCATTGAAGGCTGACAACTTCCTTAAGTTTAAGAGACTGATCGGCATGGTCAAGATGACCTCGGTTTAAGGGAGGGTGTTGGAAAATGGAATAAATGACTTCTTGGTCAATGAGAAGTCTTGGAACTATTATGATAGTCAATGTTTATTGTAAACCAATCTCATCATATTGGGATTTGGTAGTCCTTTAGGTTTCCAATGTTAGTCCTTTAAGTTTTCAATGTTAGTAGTTTATGTTATCTGCTTATTCTATAAGTATTCTTGTAATCTAAAAAAGTGAATGAAGTTATCTTCCTAGTACAATATTTCTAACAGATTGTACATACACCGCTTTACATGGTAATGGAATTCATATTCATTGACCAAAAAAAAAAAGAATCAATGGAAAAGTAATGAATGTTTGGTACAGAATTATCTCTTTAGAATTTGTCCATATTCTTTTATCAGTAACATTTTGCAGTGGCGCGTCATTTTTATTAAATTTCTGTGAGGTTTAGTATATTTTTTGTTAAATGAAAATTTTGCCATGTCGTAGCGGCGTACAAGTGTGCTTTTTTTTTTTTTTAGTGGACGCATAGATGTGGTTGCCATCTAATTTATATAGAGGTTCTTATTGCATCCTAGAGAAGTTTTCAAGTGTAGTACAAGTTTATTTGAAATAGCATTGTCAATAAATAAAATACACGCACACTGGATAAACTTTAAATAAGGCTTATGTTTAGCATATTATTCTAATTTTATATAAAGATTTCGTTCTGGAGTTCCGATGAATGCGACCGACACATTTTTGGTTTGTTGGTTTCTAACTTGTGAGGGCAACGAAAATGGAGAGTAACCCTTAAGAATTTGTCGTATCTTCTTTTTTTGGTTGCATTGTACATGTCTTTATTAATCTTGAGTTTGGCCATAAAATGCTGTTGAATATTGTGCTATATCTTAACTATGATATTATATTGAGATGCATGATTCTATTAGTTACCTTGGACAGGAAGCTGAAATATGTTTCTCAAAATAGCATTACTCCGTCTCAGAGGAATTATTTAATTAGTATCTAATGTGGATCGTTTAATTTCAGCAGATTTGAACACCACATAAATGCCAGGCAACAAGAAGCATAAACAAGTCATAAATGAAGATGTGAATCAGAATACTCTTAGTCAGAGTAATGCTGCATATTTCTAAGTTAGAAGATTTGAATTTGACATTTGTGAAGTCAGTCTACCGAACTTCTGTTTAGATTATCATCTGAAAAAACTATTTATTTAAATTTGTATGATTTACCTATATATTGTGGTGGTTTATGTTTACAAATCTATATAGTAGATGTAAGTATGGCAGATATGTGTTCCTAATGAACTAATAACTATGTTTTTCTACTCGCTAGGGTTGTTTATGCTATTTGGTCTAAAAGGAATAGGAGGATTTTCACTCTATAGCATAGAGATGCTGATGCGATGGTCAAGGAAATAAAGTTTGCTACCTGGGTTATAGTACTTAATGATCCCCTGTTTCATAAATGTAAAAACTGGATCATGAGCTTGTAATTTTTCAGTTTTGAAAATATTTTTTCACTCTATGAGGTGATTGTTTCTCAGTTCTTCTACTGAGTTATCATGTTGTACTACAATTTCAGACATTGGTGGATGAATAATTTTTTTTTATTTACCAAAAAAACTATGTTTTTCTGTGGATTTTTTTTTTGGGGTCAATGAAAGTAATTTTATTTCATTTTCCAAATTTTTGAGTTTATAGTACATCAAGAAGTCCAGATAGCAATCTGGTAATCAACTAAATGAAAAATCTCTCATTTACAGTCTCTCTATTCTCTCTTGCATATAGTCTGGAATTTTTACATTTAGGATAATAGTGAACACATGAAACTTCACTTCTCGAAATAGCATTTCAGGTTGACGAGCTTTGTGCTAGAAAATTCTCAAATTCCTCTCTTGCCAGAGCATATATATTGTGACTGAAAGCACCATTCTTTTCAGTTTATGCAGGAATCTATCACCCTTCAACTTGAAGCTAAACCAATTGATCACTTGGTCCCAACTGCATGACTTTCAGTTAAATCCTATCCAGTCCATCACCTTATTCCATACATATATAGAATATTGACACTCGAAAAACAGTGCTTTTGAGTTTCAGGCTGCTGATTTGAACACAAGACACATTGGTTTGTGTCAAGTATCCTCATACAGCATAATCTATCTTGGGTGAGAAGCCTGGAATGAATGGCTAGCCATAGTATAAAGGAATGTTTAGGATAGTGTAACCCTCCCCAAACTGATTTGCACCAACTGACTTTAGGAGCTGGTTGAAGCAGGGTATTATAAATAGAGGATATCTGAATTTTATCATCACTGCAACACTTGCTAATGGCTGAAATCAGATTATCTATACTGCCCAGCTGCTTAATCACAATATCCTTGACTTTAAGTAATTGCTTCCACATCCATGAATCATTGACTCTCATATTAACTTGCCATATACTTGCTTGTCTTAGGTACTGGCCGTGAATCCATTTAATCCAAAGTAGATCCTTCTTAAGATGAATCACCATCTTTCTGTGGATTTGTGTTGACAGTCATTTGTATATACTTAAAAACTTGATGTATTATATGTGGGAATGAAAACATGGTGTTGCCGGCCTGTATTATGATTGTGTTTCACCATACTATAATATTAAGCATATAAATTTTGGGCATTCTGCCTATTTGGTTGTATTAAAATTAAATACAAGCGTCAACCTTTTTTACATAAAATTTTATTTCTGAGAAGGTCCTTCTTACATAAGTTGAGTACTCGGTTTACAATTTAAATAAAATATGTTTGAGTTTTACATAATATTTTCTAACTAGCACAATGTATAATTAATGATCAATTCTCTTTATTTCTGAGAAGGTCCTTCTTACATAAGTTGGAGTACTCGGTTTACAATTCAAATAAAATATGTTTGAGTTTTACATAATATTTTCTAACTAGCACAATGTATAATTAATGATCAATTCTCTCTCTCTCTCTCTCTCTCTCTCTCTCTCTCTCTCATATATATATATATATATATATATATATATATATATATATATATATATATATATATATATATATATATATATATATATATATATATATATATATACAAGACACATACATATACATATATATATATATATATATATATATATATATATATATATATATATATATATATATATATATATATATATATATATATATATATATATATATATATATATATATATATATATACAAGACACATACATATACATATATATGTATCTATATATATCTATATATATTGATAAATGAAACTTTTCATTAACCAAACTAGAAATTTAATACACTCAATAACCCTGGGCAAACCCAGGTAGCAACATCACCCTCTTACAAGTTCTCCCTCCAATTGAGGAGACTTTGAATAAGTACATGCCCTTCTAACTACTGCTACTTTTACATTCTTGACAATAGAGTTTACACCCAATGCATAGTGCTTAAATCTCCTCCAATTCCTCACACACCATAATTGGTAACCACGTTAGCAAAAGAAGCACGTAATGCTCTCCTCTTCAAAAATTTTCCAGTCACTATTCTACTAAACCAAAGAAGCTCATCTTCAAACTTTATAGGATCCCTCCTAACTCCTTGCCAGGATCCCTCCTAGCCCCTTGCCACACCAAGCCAAAGTAGAACAGGGACATAAGAAAAATAGATGATTTTCATTTTCACCATCTTGATTGCATAGCACACAGACAGTATCCTGTAAAGCACCAAAATGCACTAACATGTCCTGAGTTAGTAATCTACCTCTAGCAGCTAGCCATAGTCTAAACTGATACTTTCATGTAGAAAAACTCTCCTATACTGTAGAAGTCCAGTATACCTTAGGATAGTTATAGGCAAAACCCCTGTATGCTAAACTCAAACAGATATTATCTCTAACTTGCCAACTCTGCAGATTGTGAACAATACCCTGCTCAATAAATTATCTAGCACCTACCCAGTTCCTAATCTTTATCAAAGATCTCCAAAACCAGGAATCAGAGGGCCTAGCTTGCACCCTCTATATTGAAGCTTGCTTTAAGTAAGTCTATGAAGCCATTTGATCCAAAGCATGTGCTTTTTGAGGTGAATGGCCCATACAATTTTTAGCATAGACACCTTATTCTAATTACCTGTATGTAAGAGACATAATCCTCTTTGAGACTTTAACACACACATGGTCTCTCAAGACATCAAATGAGTTTGTGCTCATCCTCTTTTTTTCCCCACACAAAATTGCAACAAAGCTGATCAATCCTTTTAAGAGTCTTCTTAGGCAGTAGATACACCGCTGTCCAATACACATGCATGCTAAACAAGACTGATTTCACCAACTCTAATCGACCTGCATAAGAAAGTTTAAAAGATCCCCATAGCTTCAATTTAGCTTCAATTTTACCAAGCAATTGAAAATAATGCTTATGAGCAACTCTAGTATTAGAAAAAAGGCACACCAAGATACTTTGCTAGAAGCTCTCCCTCCACAAAACCAATATCCTGAATAATATGAGCTTTGATAGTCTCATTCACCTCAGCAACAAAAATCAAACTTTAAGATTGATTAATCTCCAGCCCAGACATAGTTGAGAATTGAGCCATCTTCCTTTTAAGAGCTAACATTGAGGACAAGTCTGCCTTAGCAAACGTGAGAAGATCATCTGCAAAATCTGAGTGTGTGATTCTAAGAGGGGCACATTTAGGATGGAATTTAAACTCTCTATCATCCTTTAGATCTAGCATACTCCTTAACAAATACTCCATGCAACTAATAAAAGATAAGGAGATAGAGGATCCCCTTGTCTAAGACGCCTTCTCCCCTTAAAATAGCCCTACATAACACCATTAAGCAAGATGGGATATTTAATAGTAGTCACACACTCTATACACTCAATATACTTCGCTAGGAAATGCAAATGAAAAAGCGTGCTCCTCAAGAATCTCCAATCCATTGTATCATAAGTCTTCCTAGTGTCCACTTTTAACATTCCTTTAGGAGTGACACCTTTTCTACCAAAGTGTTCTACAAGTTCATGCCCCATGAGAATATTGCTCATAATTAATCTCCATTTAATAAATACCACTTGACTATCACTTATCAAAAATGGCAAGAATTTATAAAGTCTACTAGTACGAATCTTAGAAGTCATTTTATACATTGTATTGCAACATGAAACAGGTCTAAGGTCTGAAATTCTAGATGGATTTGGGATTTTAGGCACCAAAGCGAAGGTTGTAGCATTCATACCACCATGAAGTTTGCCAGTGATAAAAAATTGTTTGATAGCCTCCTTAAAGTTAGTACTAATCACTCCCCATGCTTTTTTACAAAAACCAGATGAGAATCCATCAGGCCTTGGAACTATACTTTCGTATATAGATTTCACAGCCATCTCCATCGCAGAATCAATAATAGGAGAACATAACTCATGCCCCTGTTCATTAGTTAGACAAGGACCTCTCTGGACCACCTCAGGATCCACTTCAGAAATCCAGCCAACTTTAGATCGCAACAAGTTTTGATAAAACTAAATAATTTCTTGAATAATAAGAGAGTTATCCATAATCTTCCGTCCCTTATCACCATAAAGAGATGCCTCCTGTATCTTATGTAAGATTGGGAAAAAAACTAGAATTTGTGTCTCCTTTAGAGATCCAATCCAACCTACACTTCTACCTATAAAATCTCATTTCAGCTTGAGCTAATTAAAAATACATCCCGAAGCAAACTCTCTCCTTCTGAATGAGATGCTCATTAATAGAATCTATTTGCAAAAGAATTTGAACCTCCTCTAGGTCTTTCTTACTCTGTTGAACTCTCTGAGCTATATGACCAAAATGCAACTTATTAAAAGATTTCAAACAAGCATTTACTCTCCTCTGCTTATCAAAAAGTTCCCCATAACAGATAAATCAGAGCCATCACTCCAGCATGATTGTATTATAGGTAAAAAAATCCTCATGCTCAGTCCACATAGAAAAGAACCTAAATGGTTTTTTTCCCAATAATGATGAGAGTCTTAATGATGTAGGCCGCTTAACAGATAATTTCATGGTGGATCGGGATAATCACAAGCTAAATGCGGATACCTACATATTATTAACTTCCAGAAAGAAACGATCATATCTTTCAACCCGGAAGGCGAATTCTGACATATTATATATGTAAATCGTCTATCTCGACGAGACGAAGCCAACCGAATTGTCAGATTTATAAAATCTCATCAGTATTATCAAGGTTTAGTAAAAATCCGAAAATAATTAATAGTTAGGAATAAAGTTAGAGTCTCTTTAGATTAGGAAATAAATTCAATGCTAGAGTCAATTTAGATTAGGAAACAAATTCAATTTTGATTCATGATTTGTTTCATATATTATAGGGATTCTTTTAGAGTAGGATTTGATACTTTCTATTTCTTTGTAATTCTAGTCTTAGTAGGAGTCTTGTTTGTTATTCTATTTAAGAAGAGACATGTAACCCTAAGAATTATATATCTTTTTTATCAATAAAATTCCTCTTTAAGATGTCATCGTGGATTCAAATTCTTCATGGATTCGGAGATCGTTCTTTATGGATTTAGATAACAACCCTTGGTGGATTCCGATGTTTATTACTTCCGCGCTGCGTTACTTAAAAACAAAAATAGATCTAGGAAAATGGTCAGAAATATTAGTTGCAGGTAAAAAATTTACTTGGCTAGTCTCATATTTTTGTAGCTATAAATTACTAATAAAAACTTTATCTATATGAGACCAAACTCTTTGCTGTGCGGCTTGCTTGTTAGTCTAAGTGAACAAAAAACCCAAACGCCTCATATGAACTAAATTGAGATATTAAATCATATCAACCAAACTACTCACTCCAGAATCAGTAACTGGAATATTGGACAATTCTACATTTAATTTATTTATGTTAAATGTTATGAACAATTGTGATTTTATCTCTTTAACTTTAAAAGTTTTGACATTTTTTTATTTTGTTGAAAAACTTACAAACTAAATATTAAATAATCTGTGCATTGCACAGGCTGAAGCTAGTACTTGTATATAACTAATACTACATTTGGCAAAGGGTTAAGATAAGGGTTAAGGAGAGTTAACCCTCCTTAGTCTGACAAACACAAAAAAATTATAGCTATTCGTTTAAGTACATAACGAACAAGGTCTGCTCATCCTCCATATAGTAAAAAGATCTTTATTTTTATTTTTGTTATGATAAAGCGTTTTTGGTGCAACGTGCATCATGATTATTTGCTTCCGTTTCATGCTGATTTTATAATTATTATAGCGGCTGCACATTTCAAAATCTTACTACTATAAAGCTAAGATTTGGGTTCTTGTTTAATAATATGGAATTATAATTATGTCCAATATCTATGCTACAAGGTCCTGGGTGTTTTTGTGATATTGTTGTGCAGAACGTATATTCCCATTCAATGTATTCGACCTCTTTATTATTTTATTTTACTTCTAAAAAGATAGTAATGATTAGGCAGCTGAAAAAATCGAAATTATCAAATGGTCTCAGACTCTTATATTCATAGCATTAAATGTCCGATTCAATAGTTGACAGTATCTCTTTGGTACACATTTATTATCATGGATCAGCCCACTAGATAATTTCTTGAAGGGAAAAAAAAAGACTACATGATCAAAAAGGCTGCACATAATCAGAGCAACCATTATTTTTGTACATTAGAATACAAACTAATTTAGGGTAAATTATTGAAAACTTACTAAGGTTTTATATCACAGTCTACCCTCCTCTCTTAAGTTCTTACAAAACACATGCTAAGATGTAAAACCTAATACGGTAATACATAACACAAGATATGACAACTATGTATACACTTACATATAAACATATATATGCTTATTACACTCAAAAATTGAAGATTGCATCTAAAACTGATGAACTAGAAACTTAAGTTCATAGGAACACAATCCATCAATTTTTAATTCATTAATTAGGTTTTCTTTGAGATTCGTGTGAGATGTGATACACATACATTCATCCACTAAATTTTATTCTAGCTTTTAGTGTATTTGGATGTTAATTGAATTTTTCACACAATGTATTAAAACTCAAGTAATTTAGAATGAAAGTCCAACATCCATGAGTTATAACCAGTTCGATACAAGATATTTCTGGGTCAAGCTTGATGATCATTTGTTATGCCTAAACAATTAGGACTAAGCTAACAATATAATATTTGATGCAAGCTGTCCTGCTACTCAACTTACCTTTTACATTTAACTTTTTAAGGAAACAAGCAAAATTGACCCGTGCGTTTGCCGCGCCATTTGTGTGATGAAATCGAAAAATAATGGTTAAGTACTTTGCTTAGAAAATTCTTTCTTAATTTGTGGATAAAAATATTTTTAGAATTTGCAATATAGGTAAATTAGTGTGAACCAACAGAAAAATGGTTTAAGTACTTGGTTAAAAAAATTTAGCTTGTCAACAAAAATATTTTTCGGTTTTGTATCATCATAGATAAATTAGTGCAGGAAAATTTTAATAAATAATAATTTAAGCATTAGGATAATTCTAATGCCTTTGGTAGTTGTATTATAGATAAAACCAAAAATAATATTTTAAGCATATTAGTGTGGAGAAAGCCAAAAATAAAAGCTCATTTTTATTTAGAAAAATATTAGCTAAAGTATTTGTACTATACTAAGACTTGGTGGTCATTACGCACACAAATTAGTATGGAGAAAAGAAAAATAAATAAAAATAAAATAAAGGCTGATTTGACTTAGAAAGAAATGTTTTTGAAAATTTGTCCTCTCAACTTCAATAATTCCATATTAGTCCCTCAAATCTCAATAATTGCTTATTAGTCTCTCAAATTCTAAGGGGTCTTACAATTTGGTCCCTTAAAGATGAAAATAACTCTTAGTTATGATTTCTCTCTTAAAACTCATCTTGCTAAAAAAGATTATTTACACTTTGGTAATCTAAAATTTACACATTTTAACTTTAATACCAAAAGTTTTGGCAATTAGATACCCTAAAGTTCACACCTTTTAATTTTGATACCTCAAAGTTTTTCATGACACTTTTGTTAAGACAAAGTTTATATCTTGTTAGCTTTGATACCAAAAGTTTTTGACACTTTGGTACATTAAACTTTTCTTAAACTTTAGGGTATCGAGTTAAAAATGTTAAAACATTGGGGTACCAAAGTAAAAAATGGGAATCTTTAAGGTATGAAAATTAAAAAATGTATAAACGTTAGGGTAGCAAAGTGCCAAAAAGGTTTGGGGTATCAAAGTTAAAAAGACGTAATTTTGGAGTATCAATGTATCATAGTATCAAATAAACTTGTGGATATCAAAGTTTTAAAACAAGTGTAAACTTTAGAGTTCCAAATTACAAACAACTCTTTAAAACCATTAGATGATGGTATTTTGGACATTGAGGGGTAAAGCAATTATTTAGATTGAGGCACTAATATGAAATTATTGAAGATTTGAAGGACCAATATCTATACAACGCTATGTAAAAATACTCTCTAAAAATGCTGAATTGCAAATAACCCTTTAAAAATATTAGATGAGGGTATTTTCGTCATTGAAGTACCAAATTACAAAAACCTTAGAATTTGAGGGACTAATGAGCAATTGTTGATATTTGAGTGGCAAATATGCAATTATTGAGAATTTGAAGGACTAATCAATAAGTACTAAGATTTGAGAGGCTAATATGCAAATATTGAAGATTAGAGGGACTAATACTAAATAATAACCTTAATTTTAAAAAATAGGGGTGCAAAGATTTGAACCTACAATCCTTGGGTGCTTCTGTGGGCTTTAACCAACTACGACACGCTTCGGTTAAAAAAAATTTCAAAAAATTAGTTAATAGAAAGTTACTATCCATTTCCGCAGTAGCTACAGTACTAACTCCAATAACTTTCGGATATATATAAATAGGGGCCTCGGTCCATTTTTATTCAGATTAAAAGTTACTGTTATATTATGACTCAAATATTGATCTCAAATCCGGTTCTTTGATTGGTCCTGTTTTGATGGAAAGCTACATGCAGTAGGATTTGATTTCCTAACTGTTGGATAAGAACACAGTTCTTATTAGTTGGGTCATTTGGTGATAAGGTTGCTAACCATATTTCAAATAGGAGTTACTTATTCTAATTAGTTTGAAGATAAGGTCAAAGAGATAAGAATTGTTATTTGATGAAAGTCCCAAATACCAACCGAGACGAGCAGTATAGGAATAAACCAAAGTGATTTCCCGAGAACAGTGCAGCATCAAGAAAAAGAACAGGGGTTCTTTTGTTAAGGCTGCAACATCAATTTGTAGCACCAATCAGAGAGAGAAACGGAGTTTCTTTGTGATCCCGTCGTCGTCAATTATCTCTCCTTTTGTTCCTTTTATTTAGAGAGATTGTACGGGAATCTTGGGGTGTTATTTGGAATTGAGTGATTGAGAAATCTCCACATTGTATTCCTCACAATTTAGTAAAGCTATTCTCCTCCTTCGCCCGTGGACGTAGGCTACAAGCCGAACCACGTATATCTTTGTGTTCGTGTGTTCTCGATATTTTCGTGCTTTCGTTTGATTGATATTAGTTTATTCCTGGGGTTTGTCATAACAAATTGGTATCAAAACCTTCAGCTATCGATCGGACGAGAAGATGACGACAATCACTTCGAAGTGGGATATCGAGAAGTTTGACGGCAACATCAGTTTTAGCCTTTAGCAAGTTAGGATGATCGCCGTGTTGACACAGTGCGGATTGAAGAAGGCTTTGTTCGGGAAGTCGAAAAAACCAGCTACAATGACAGAGGAAGATTGGGACGAGTTGGATGATAAAGCTCTCACAGGCATCCAGTTATGTTTGACAAACGAAGTTTTGCAAGAAGTTCTTATAGAGAAGACAGCCACTGATTTGTGATCTAAATTGGAGGATTTGTATTTGACGAAGTCGCTCACTAATCGCCTCCTCTTGAAGCAGCGTTTGTACACACTTCGGATGTCGGAAGGTACACCCATCAAATCTCATATTGGTGAATTTAATTCTGTGATTACAGATTTGAGTAAGATTGATGTTAAGATTGATGATGAAAATCAAGCCCTATTGTTATTGTGTTCTTTACCGCCTTCCTACAAGCACTTCAGGGATACTATGATTTACGGTCGAGATTCTATTGGCATCAAGGACGTTAAAGAAAACTTGTTGAATAAGGAGAAGATCGACAAAGAGTTAACCATAAGCGAAAGTGGTGATAAAGCTGATGGCTTATTTGTTCGAGGAAGATCGGAAGAAAAGGGCTTTAGAGGTAATAGGTATAAGTCAAAGCATAGGAATTTGACCTGCAGATATTGCAAGAAGAAAGGGCACATCAAGACCGATTGTTGTAGATTGAAGAACAAGAATAAACAAGAAGAGTATGAAGAAAAATCTAAGGAGGACTCTGCTGAAGTTGATATTGCTGAAGATGTGATTTTATTGGTTTCAGGTGATAAAAACAGGAGCATGGATGATTAGATTTTGGATTCGGGCTGTTCCTATCATATGTGTCCTAATCGGGACTGGTTCACCACTTATGAAGCTATTGATGGTGGAATTATTCTCATGGAGAATAATGGCTCATGCAAGACTGTCGGGATAGGCACAATACGCATTTAGATGCATGATGGAGTTATCAGGACTTTGATTGATGTTAGGCATGTTTCAGATTTAAGGAAGAATCTCATCTCTTTAGGCACTATTGATCGTCTTGGGTGTAATTTTTTAGGCGAAGGTGGAGTTCTTAAGGTTACGAAAGGCTCTCTTGTGGTTATTAAAGGAAAGAAGATTGGCAGCTTGTATGTTTTGTAGGGTTCTACAGTTACCGGTTCGGCTGCAGTTGCATCATGGATATCAGGAGTTGATACTACCATATTATGACATATGAGACTTGGTCATATGAGTGAGCGCGGATTGGCCGAGTTGAGCAAGAATGGTCTTTTATGTGGACAGAGTACAGGAAAATTGGGATTCTGCAAGCATTGCATCTTCGAAGCGAAAAGAATCGACTTGATCGGCGATTGCATCAGACTAAAGGTACTTTGGATTACATTCATTCAGATCTTTGGGGACCTTCTCAAGTTGTCTCGAAGGGTGGTAGTTCGAGATATATGTTGACCTTCATTGATGACTACTCCAGGAAGGTTTGGGTCTACTTTTTAAGAGGTTAAAATACCAGATTAGCCTATAAAGTGACACCCCTATATCAGTTTAGCCTATAAATTGACACTGATGACAGTTTAGCCTATAAAGTGACTTTTACGATGTCAAATTGATATTTTCGGTGTTGGAGATAATTTTTAAGTGAAAATTTAAGTAATTTTTACATATAGATCCCTTAGTCTATCATATTTTTCAGATTAAACCCCCAAAAAATTTCTAAATTTTGTAAAAAGAACCCTCACTTCCCACCATCTCTTCCTTCCTCCTTCACACCATCTCCTCCATTCTCTTCTCCCTCAACCCCACTTTCCTTCCTCTCTCCCACTCCTTCTCCATCCTTTCTCATGCTCATTCTTATGTTCTCCTTTCCACCATCTCCTTCATTCTCTTTTCCTCCCAATCCCCAACCTCCCCTCCTCGTCCTCGTCATCCTTTCTCAAACTCAACATAAAAACATTCTACTTGAAGCATCAGGAGAGAGTGAAAGAGAGGAAAGAAAGAAGGAGAAAGAGGACAAAGAAGAGAGAGAAGTGAAAGAAGCTAAGAAGAGATGGATTTGGAGAAAGAGCGAAAGAAGAAAGTAATGTGGAGGATATGGAAAAGGAGGGAGAAAGAGAGTGGGAGAGAGGAGAGGTTAAGGATCAGGATGAGAAAAGAATGGAGGGAGATGGTGGGAAGGAGGAGGGAGGAGATGGTTGGGGATGGGAGGAGAGGGGGAAGAGAGAGAAGTTTTTTTCACATATTTTAAACTTGAGGAGATATCCGAAAATATGATAGAGTGAGGGGGTCTATATGTAAAAATTACTTAATTTTTTACTTAAAATTATCTCCGGCATTGGAAATGCCTATTTGCCATTGTGTTTGTCACTTTTTAGGCTAAACTGTCGTCGGTGTCACTTTATAGGCTAAACTGGTATAGGAGTGTCACTTTATAGGCTAATCTGGTGTTTCAGCCCTTTTTGAGACATAAAGATGAGGTGTTTATGACTTTCAAGCAGTGGAAGTATTTGATTGAGAAGCAGACTGGGAGGCTGATTAAGAGGCTTAGAACTGATAATGGCCTTGAGTTTTGTGGATGAGAATTTAATGAGTTCTGCGAGAAGGAGGGAATCGTTAGACATCGTACAGTCCCTCGCACACCGCAACAGAATGGAGTGGCAGAATGTATGAACAGAACCCTTTTGGAGAAAGTTCGTTGTATGATGTTCAATGCAGGTTTAGGCAAGGAATACTGGGCGGAAGCAGTGAATACGACTTGTTGCTTAGTGAATCGGTCGCCATCTACTGCTATTAGTTATAAAACTCTAGAGGAGGTTTGGTCCGGTAAGCCTGCGGATTATTCTAATCTTAGAATATTTGGTTACCCTGCATATGCGCATGTTAGTCAAGTGAAACTTGAGCCGCGAGCAAAGAAGTGCATATTCCTAGGTTATGCATTGGGTGTTAAAGGTTTTAGGTTGTGGTGTCCTGATCCGAAGTCTCCTAAGATTATTATCAGCCGTGATGTCACTTTTGATGAGTCTGCTATGTTCCACCAAAACAACACCACCAGCTTGACGATAAGGCTAAAGATAGGACAGGTGGAGTTAGAAATTCGTGATTCAGCTCTTCAGCTGGATAAGAATACGGGTATTCAGCAGTCAGATCCCGTTCAAGTAGATGAAGCACCTCAGCAGCTGCAGGAAGAGCGAGAATACACTATCGCTAGAGATCGGTCTAGACGAGAGATTCGACCACCACGAAGATATGAAGATACGGTAGCTTATGCATTGTCGGTTGACAATTTTGTGCCTTTCAGCTATTCAGGAGCTACTTCAGGTGATGACTTCGCTAAGAGCTATGATCGTCGTGCAGACAATTCAGTTGATTTATTGAGGAGGCCTCTTTCAGTTGACAAGTTCAAGCCGGGCTTGGACTTGATCGATACGTGCCGCACTTGAAGCCCTGCGGGGCTATTGGAGAAGGTGGAGTAAGTTAGCTTATTTTGGAGTGAGGAATTTTCTACATATTTAAATCAAGGTGGAGATTTGTTATATTATAACTCAAATATTGATCTCAAATCCGGTTCTTTGATTGGTCCTGTTTTGATGGAAAGCTACGTGCAGTAGGATTTGATTTCCTAACTGTTGGATAAGAACACGGTTCTTATTAGTTGGGTCATTTGGTGATAAGGTTGCTAACCATATTTCAAATAGGAGTTACTTATTCTAATTAGTTTGAAGATAAGGTCAAAGAGATAAGAATTGTTATTTGATGAAAGTCCCAAATACCAACCGAGACTAGCAGTATAAGAATAAACCAAAGTGATTTCCCGAGAACAGTGCAGCATCAAGAAAAAGAACAGGGGGTTCTTTTGTTAAGGCTGCAACATCAATTTGTAGCACCAATCAAAGAGAGAAACGAAGTTTCTTTGTGATCCCGTCGTCGTGACTTATCTCTCCTTTTGTTCCTTTTATTTAGAGAGATTATACAGGAATCTTGGGGTGTTATTTGGGATTGAGTGATTAAGAGATCTCCACATTGTATTCCTCACAATTTAGTAAAGTTATTCTCCTCCTTCGCCCGTGGACGTAAGCTACAAGCCGAACCACGTATATCTTTGTGTTCGTGTGTTCTCGATATTTTCGTGCTTTCGTTTGATTGATATTAGTTTATTCCTGTGGTTTGTCATGACAGTTACAAAGAGAGACTAAGATATAGAGTACAATATTATCCGACCGTTGCATAACGTTTTTGCTTGAACTTTTTTTAATTCCTCTCTTTCCACTATAGGCGTTAGAAAATACGTACAAAATCCCCGAAACCAACTCGTGATGGGAAGTCGGCGAATGACAACCCATCGGATAATACGGACGTCGAATCGTTGAGACACGAACTCGATGGCAAACCCACGCCACAAGCACGGTTCAAACCGACTTGAACGGACGATCAATTTCGTAATCTGCTGAACCGAACAAACCAAGAGTTAGTCCCGAACCGGATACGACGGAATCGAGTCCGGGAAGACCAAGAGTCGAATAGGCAGGACCTAAACCCGAAGATCGAGAAAACGGCGAGCCAAACGCCTAACCGAGGCCACAAAGAAAACGAGGCAACTCGGCTATGTTGACCGAGGTGACTCGCCAACATAGCCGGTGTGGCTCGCTTCATGACCGGTTAACTCGCCAACTTGACCGAGGTGCCTCGTCAAGTGGCCAAGGTGGCTCGGCCATCATGGCCGAGCCACTTCGCCAGTAGTCGAGGTGGCTCGACCATGAGGCCGAAGCCACCGCATACCGATGCTATAAATAGGGTCCCCTTCCGGGTTAGATTTTGGATCTCTTTGAAGACTCGCTAGAGCCACGCATATCCGGATTTTGAAGTTCTCAAGATCAAGACTTTGGCACGTGTTCGAGCATTGATCAAGAGAAGAGACGAGATCCGGATCTCAAGAGTTCGCTATGGTTCGATCTACACAAAGAAGGTAGAGAATCCACCGAAGCCCACGCCGATCCGGTCATTCTCCAGATCCGCCTCTAGTCTAAAGCTTTGTCTTAGACTCGTGGCGAGCTAATTTCTCCTAGTAGATCTCACTCCGTGATCACCTCCTTCGTGAGTTGATCCCGTCATTGATCTACACCGATCTAGGTCGATTCGCGGTTACCCTCTAGGCTAAGCTTCGCCTTAGTCTCGTGGCAAGCGTAATTTCTCCTAGTAGATCTCACCGCTCCGTGATCACCTCCTTCGTGAGTTGATCCCCGCCATTCGATCTACACCAGCCTAGGTCGATTTATGGATTTACCCTCTAGGCTAAGCTTCGCCTTAGTCTCGTGGCAAGAAGGCGATTTCTCCTAGTAGATCTCACCGCTCCGTGATCACCTCCTTCGTGAGTTGATCCCCGCTGTCTTACTTCCTTCGTGAAATAAGCACTCTAGATCCGCAGATCTCGTATCTAGATCTCCACTTGGATCAGGATTGCGCGGTGGTCCACGGACATAAAAATTCCCCGGCATAGGCAAAGAACCCACACGAGCGAGGATCCGATAAACGGATCCCGCGTTTGTTCTAAAAGGGTTAAAAAGTTATAATCTTTTTGATTTTCATTGTAAGCCTTATAAAAGGCTATATTCTTTGAATTTTGTTGTAGGCTTAATCAAGCCGTAACAAGTTCGAAATCAATGACAATCAAAACAACTTTCCCCGCCAACACGCCGGGCGATTAATATGGAGCCACCGCCTTAGATCGGAGGTCGCCATGCCGCAACCGCAGATCCCTATCCCGGTGGAGGAAGAGGTCGAAGTTCGAAGTTCGACGTAAGAAGTTCGAGTATCTATCCTCGCCCTCCGATCCAGCCTCCCGCCCAAGAAGGTCTCCGGCAAGGAGAACCCGGCGGGCCTCCGATGTAGAGCCCCGTGACGGCGAGTCCAACCTCGCCGCCGCAGTAGCGAAATCCCCTTCTGCGTCTCAAGTCCGCATCATGACGGCGCCGAGATGAACGCCAATGACGCACTCTCCAAGCGAGCCCGCCAAAGGCGCAACAAAGCATGGCGCGCAAACACGCCAAAGCCATGCAATCCATGGATGGGATCCGCTATGAGGCGGATCTAAGATCGAACTAACCTGCAGGCTTCACCAAGTGATCGACGGTCCATCCAAGCCGCCAACCAATGAGTGGGTCCGTCAAACGGAACCGCTTCCACGCTTCAGAGCGATTCGAAGCGCCGCGACTTCCTGCGCAGCACGAAGCTTTGGTGCAAGCAGCTGGAATTGAAGAGGAAGGAGGTTGCGAAGAAACCGCCGACGCATCGCCAGTTTGGAGACCCAAAGCACAAGATTCGGCCTAGCCACGACATCCAAGCTCAAGGTTGCCGACACCCCAGTTCCTGGCGCCTCAAGTTCAACGCCAAGACCTAAGTCCGACGGCGCATTAAAGTCAAAGACGCCCGCATCAACTATCAAGGATCATTTGGGTCCTCTAAAGGAATCACGGGTCACTCCTCATACAGGAGGTCGCACCCGTTCCAAGAAGGATTGGAAGATTCCTGCAACCCCACCAACCGGACTAAAGATCGAAGTCCGAGAGTCCACCGAGACTTCACGCTCACATAAGCGAAAGTCAAGGCGAGTCACTTTCGGTAGTTTTGGTGAAATAGGCCATTCTCGAAAGGAGACATTTTCGTCTGATGACGACAATGTTATACCTGAGGGTCGCGGCCGATGCACCGTAGGTTTCCTGCATCGCATCGACGAAATGCACTACGGGTAAATGAAGAAATCAAGGGCTCCCCTAAACTAACACGGTCATGCTTGTGCTCCAAGCTCATCAAGACAAGTGCTCTCGAGTGCAATTGCCATCAAGAAACCCGTAAAGAGTATCGGTCTTCCGAGACTTAGCACCACATGCCGAGACCTAGGTCAAGGCGATTCAGAAGGATGACATCCCGAGAGGATGAATTGCCGAGGTCACTAATAATATGACCAAAGAAGGATCATCATCACGAGCTATCCCCAAGAAATCTAACGGTTAACTCGCTTGCAACCGACTATCCGACGGTCCACCACGACAAACCGAGAGGGATACCCGCTGAGGATGATGCGTCGGATGTTGGTCTGCAGCTTGCCTCTCGATAATACCAGATCTAGCAAGGGTGCCCTAAGAAGCTTTATGATCGCATGCATCAAGTGGCTAAAATGCTAGACGGGCATTGACTAAGCAACGGAAAACTTCAAGCTAGAGATGGATATGGCCATGCAGACGATGAGAGAAATGCATGACCAACAGATCCAAACCTTGACAAAACATCGAGGTGAATCGAAGCCAAGATCGACGCCGACCAAGATGACAATGATTCGCACTGTGAGGAAGCACAAGAGGATGATAACCTCCGAACGACGCAACGCCGGGCATAATGTAGATGTGGTTGCTCATGAGAGCAAAAGATCAAAGACATCGAGAGCAAAATCAACTCATTGATTTCCGCCAAGAGGTGAAGAAGACGGTATTCCTTGCCCATACCCGAGGGAGTGGGAATCAATCCCGCACTGCCTAAGTTTAACTTAATAAACTTCACACCGCTTGATCGGAAGGGTTCCCCGACGCAAAGACTTGATTTACTTCAAGTCGCACTCTGGTTATTTCCGCAATGAGCCCCGATGGTTCGGTCATTCGCTGGCACCCTTCGTGGAGCCGCCATTGGTACCGCCGCCTTAAACGGGGAGCATCAACACCGGGACGATATGGAGTCCCCTGCTTTCCAATTTCTTTGATGACGATACCGAAATATCCATCGGAACGCTACTCGGCGAAAAGCGTAGGACGGAGAAACTGCGGGATACCTTCGTGCGATTCTAACAAGGCAATGAACTGCCGAGATCCGATAACGAGGAGTTCATCCTCCGCACCTTCCACAACAACTTGTCGCTAGACGGCTCGAGGCAATGGGAACAAAGACCGCCCAAGACCCGAAAGACTTGAAGGTGCGGTGAAAGCGTCAACGCCTCAAGAGGAAAAGACGAAAGAGGCCACCGACAGCCGGAAGCCTCAAACGTAACTTTGTCCCACGTGGCAAAGGGAAAGAGCAGCCAGACGGCGCTGGCGAACCAAACGCTCCAACTCCAACCCCAGAAGCAGCAGCAAGCAAGCAACAACGGCCCGCAATAGGTACAATCGCAGGGCAACCGGGCCACGCAAACGAAGGCCCGTGAGCCGAGATTCCCCAAGTCCTATTCCTTTAGGAATGACGAGATTCCTGCCTTCAAATATCTTGTGGAAAATAACAAGATCAAGCTCCTCCGATTCAAAATCAAGAGGAAGCAATGAGGACTAACGACCCAAAATATCGCTACTACTACGCGTTCATCACCCCACTAAATCGTTTCGCCTTAAGGATAAAATCCGTGCCTTAATTGACGTAGGGTCATCACTATGAAGCCGCCCAAAGAAAAGAAGGTCGGAGCAAATGCGGTCCATAAGCTTTGGGTCGCTACATTAACATGGTTTGAACCTAAACCGGTGGTCAAAGTCGCAATGAAGACGGTGAATGATGACCCACACAAGCAACGCTTTAAAGGACTCAGACGATACGGCCCCAAATGGCGAAGTCCTGTGGGTCCACCCGCACCGCTGAAGATGATCAATAGGTAGCTTCTTCTTCATCGAAGAAAAAGTCAAAGCGGAAGGCAAAGGTATGCCATGCTACTTCGCAGTTCCGAGGGAGATGACGAGCGGTGGTGACATTCCAAACTGCCTCAAGGGGAACTAAGCCCACGCCACCGTGAGCGACACGAGTACGCATACAAGTACCCTAAGTTCCCGATCCAAATGCCAAGACGCCGAGCCGGGGTACCGACAACACCCTCACTCACCGGCAACAACAAAGTGCGCTGCCAAAAGGCTATGGCAAAAGAGAAGTAGCCACGAAGTTTAGCTCCGGCGCCTCGCCTCAATCGCCGATTGAAGAGATAAACCGAACTTCAAGCTCCTCCGACCGCTTTGACGGATGGCACATCAATAATATCCCGCAAGGATCACTCTTTACGAAGTTGTCCGGGTTGTCAAAAGAGATAAGAGAAGCTCTTCAAGAAGCCCGCCGATCGTAAGTCTTCCTCACCCGCATTAAGCCGAGTCCGTAAGAGTCGACCTAACAATGCAACCTTGCGGCTAAACACTTCCCCGCATCACTTTTATAAAGGAGGATATGCACAAGGAATTCTAAGCACGATAGGCCGCTATACTTCACCGTATATTGGCTCTAGTGAAGTTAACCGGATCCAAGTCGATCCGGTTCCGCCAGAGCATCATGCCCTCGCCATGTATCACCTTAATCCCGCCAAGAGTCGGCATCAACAGCATCGGATCTACGGATTTAACACCAGCTGGTCTACGGTAAAATCCGGATAAAGTGCCAAATGGGGACTTAAAGTCCAAGTCACCGCTATGTGATTGACGTGAGACTTCCTATAACTTATTGTTGGGTCGACTTTGGATCCACAAGAACGCTATAGTTCCATCTACTCTTCATCGCTGTCTCAAATATGTAGACACAAACAATGAAGTCAAGACGGTGGTCGCGACAAACAGCCGTTTAAGGGGATGGAGAATTATTTCACTGATTCTCTCCTTTACGGTAATGAGTCCGAAACTGAATCATCGGCCCAAGGCATGGACAGCGGTGAAGAAGTTGATACCGAAGCCGGGCTTGATTATAGTGGTGGTTTTATTTTAAATGACATTGTACCCCTTGTAATCAATCTTGACGATGAAGAATCGTCAGATGAACATTGTAATTGGCAAATTGCCGATGAATCAATAAATGACGATTTAGAGTACCCTTTGTCTTTGAATGATGTGATGACAAGTTTATACAACAATCCAGAGTTGCACCTACCAACTCCATCATCTTGTATAATACAGAAGCAGTTCCGAGACTCTTTCGGAACAACACTTGTCGTCCCATGAAGATCAGGTGGTGAAAAAGACTTGGTCTACGGAAAAGGAGACATGGCTCCAACTCCGAATCATTTCTTAGAAGAAGACGTAGATGACGACAAACCTATACTCCACACGTTCGGATATAGTCCGGAAACACTGGGTATCATGAAGAAGTGGGGGAACGACTTGACCCAAGGGGAAGGTCTCTGTTTGACGGGTCCTCGAACCTCCCAAAGCGCATACATGCCCCAAAAGGAAAACCGGACACCTATTACTCATTTAGAAGGGGATTGGGATATGAATCCTCCTCAGAAGATGAATGCTCATGGTTGATTGACAATAATCCAACCGAGGAGGAAGACGGACATTCGTCTGATTCTTCGGCTTGGGATTCCGACACCAGCCTCGGAGAAGCTTTCAAGGCTTTGATGTCAAATATGGCTTAAGTTGATTCTGCTACTATTGAGGATGATGAAGATATGCCAACATGGGAAGACCCATGGATCCATCAACTCAAAGAGCAGTTTGGGGATAGATTCGAGCAAAGAGAACCCCCCACTAAGGACGAGGTAGTCCAGGTTAATATGGGGGACGAAGAGCATCCTAAGCTCATAAACATCAGCAATAGTCTTCCCCCGGAAGAGAAAGAAGAGTTGATCGCCCTAATCAGAGAGTATATCGATGTGTTCGCCTGGAGCTACGAGGAAATGCCAGGACTCGACCCTAATGTGGCGACACATCGCCTCAACATCAAAGTGGATGTCAAACCTATCAAACAACCGCAAAGAAGGTTTCATCCATAGCTCTTGACAGCAATCGTCAAAGAGGTGAAAAAACTGATAGAATCGGGTTTCATCAAGGAAATTCAACATCCTGATTGGGTGGCAAATATCGCCCCACCATGAAGAAGAATGGGTCAATCGGGACTGTTGATTACAGAGACCAATGTCGCCGCCCGAAAGATGACTTTCTCTCCCAATCACCAATGTCATACAATACGGTGGGTTTGAAAGAATGTCATTCATGGATGGTTTTTCTGGTTACAATCGATCAAAATGCACCCCGATGACGCCAAGCACACAGCCGCTCGTAATTCATCGGTATATATTGTTGCTACGGTCATGCCGCTCGCCTCAAAATGCCGCGCCACATATCACGAAGCAATGACTAAGATTTTCCGTGATCATCTCCTAAAACGGTCGAATACTACGCCGACGACTTGGTCGTGAAAAGCCGTGACAAAGGAGATCACATCAAAGATCTTAGAACGGTATTCGAGCTCATGCTAACTCATCAACTAAAGATGAACCCCGCCAAATCCTTCCGATGTCCAAGGCAAGTTCCTACTGGCTGCCACCAACAAAGGAATCCATGTCGATCCCGATAAAGTGAAAGTGATTCAAGATTTGCAACCTCCAAGAAATCAGAGAACTCGGGGTTACAAGGGCGACATGACATCCCACGGTTCATATCGAACCTATCCGGGAAGTGCTAACCATTCTCAAAGTTGAATAAGAAGGGCGGTCATTTATTGGGACGACACGCCGTAAGGCATTTGAAGAGATCAAATCGTATCTCGCTAAACCTCCCGTTTGTTGCACCGCGACGGAAAACCATTTCGATTTACATCAAGGCAACGGATCACTCGTTGCTTTACCGCATTGTAGACGACACGGCGTCACGTAACGCAGTATTACCCGTTTAACATTAGTCTGCGCGGAGTCTCGATACCCAATGGTTGAGAAGCAAGGCCTTGCATTAGTGTTTGCGATTCGTAAAATGCGCACTATTTAGTCGATGACGATTTATGTTATCTCTAACGTAAACTGATCCAATATTTATGACCAGCCGCCTCAATGAGTTGGCGCTTGGCTTAAATGGGCCTTGCTCTTGTCCCAATATGACTTGCACTTCAAACAACAAAAGTCGGTCAAAGGACAAGCGATTTGGCGATCTCTTGGTCGCCAACCGCACAACGGACGCAGCTTGAGCTATATGATGATCTTCCTGATGAAGTCCACGGTCAACACTACATCGCACCAATAAATATGGCGATCGATTCTTTGACGGAGCTTCTCGAAGCTACCAACGTATGAAGTGCCCCTGATGTTCTAAGATCACTGTCAGTTTTAGTTTCCTGGGAATCATGCCATGCCCCGCTCTTATTCACTCACCGAACCGCGTTTCAATAATGTGGTCAATACAAAGCGCTACTTATCTGACTTAGTTTCGCTAAAGAGTCGGGGTCGAGTATCTCAAGCGTACGTGATT
The DNA here is from genome assembly GCA_012295165.1 of Asparagus setaceus. Classification (NCBI taxonomy): domain Eukaryota; kingdom Viridiplantae; phylum Streptophyta; class Magnoliopsida; order Asparagales; family Asparagaceae; genus Asparagus; species Asparagus setaceus. Next base: position 45,651,860 of record CM022706.1, on the reverse strand, counting down.
CAGCTGATAGTGCTGCATCCGTGGAGACTACGGTTAGAAATCCCGACCGTCCCCTATTACCGTAGCCGCTGAAATGGCGCACTCGCTCAAGAGTTCTTCATTGAATATATCCCGCCTTTAACGCTTTATGCGGATGCACCGCGCTAGTCGTGATCATCGGGTAATGTACCTCCTCGACCGAAAGCAGCTTGGTTACGGTTAGGACTCATCAACTCTTTGTACCAATATACCGACGAGGTACAAGAAGACAAAGGGTAGTTACCAAAGAGGTACATGCAACCCAAACCAAATTGGAGCCCCGATTGGCGCTTTTATTATCGACACGCCTTACATGGTATTCTCGCCAAGACGGAAGGAGAGAGAGTCAATCCCAAGAGCTCCAAGATTCTTCTACCATTAACGGAGACCGGATGTTATATCGCCGGGTACGATGGTCTTTACTCCAATGCCTCTCAAACAAAGAGGCGTAAGAGGTCCTTCGAAGCACACGAGGTGAATGTGGTGCACACCAACCTGGTCCCAAGCTCTACGATCGTATCGAGAATGGGCTACTTTGGCCAACAATGATAATGACGCAGCCGCAGACGCCGAGATGCCACGCGCGGTCAAGTTCACGCTAACTATATGCATCACTCCGTGAGCGCTTGCATCCTTCGACTACATCCTCGCCATTCGAGACATGGGGAATAGACGCTGTAGGTCCTATTTTCCCATCGCCGCCAAAGGTGATCGGTTTATTCTAGCGATCACCCACTACTTCTCCAAGTGGGTCAAGCAATCCTGCTAAAAGAAGTAAAGGCAAGTACCGCCATCAAGTTTATCAAACACCATGTTATCTACCGACACGGTGTCCCAAGACGGATCGCATGACAACGGTCCCCAATTCATCACAATTCCTTCATTAGGTTTTGAGAAGTTCAAGATACAAGACGCCTCGCCGACTCTATAATCCAAATGAAATGGATTAGCCGAGGCATTCAACAAGACGATTATCAAGATTCTCACAAGCTTGTGAAGAATAACAAGCGTAGACCGATGATAAACTCGAGAAGCACTCGGGCATATCGCACAATCGCACGCGACGCCAATCGAGACCCCGATTCTCCGGGTCTACTGTGAAGCAATTCTCCCATTGGAAATCCAGATTCACACTCCGCACGCTCTTGCAACGAGATGACGATCGAAGAACGATCAAAATGTCTCAAGAGCTCGAGATGTTGGATGAAAAGCGCCTGGAAGCTCAACAATGCATTGGGTTCTACCAAGCTAGGATGTCGAGAGCTTTCAACAAGAAAGTACGACAACGGAGTTTCAAAGAAGGAGATTTGGTCCTCACCGCCGACGAATCGATAATCCTCACTTCAAAAAAGAAAGGTAAATTTGAACCTAAATGGAGGGTCCGCTTGTAATAGAAACGATTTACTCCAATGGTGCATATCGCCTAATAACACAAAATGGCGACCGGCAATTAATGCCGATAAATGGGAAGTTCCCGAAGAAATACTACCCTTAGTATCTTCGGGATAACCCGTTTCGACGGAAAGTTCCTCGGGATGTTTCACCCACTTTCCTCGAGGATAACCCTAGATTTATCCTCCATTATAATTTCACCGATCAAATTCCTTGACTGGCCTACAAATTTTCTCGGTACATTACCACAATCTCCTCTTGATTCCTTCTATGAACAAGAGGCCCACTCAAATTTCTTTCACCGGAGATAAAATATAAAATTCTTCCTCTCCAAGCATAAGATCCCTTTTGTGATAAACGGAAGAGTTCTCCTTGCTTCATCTTAGGTAGCACCGATCAAGGTATGCCGGGATTTTCGTATCAGTTGTCCTAATCAAGGTCGCTTGAGTCTTTCTTCGCTTCAAGTGGAGGTCCCACTTTTAGTTCCACATTTCATCTTAGGTAGCTACCGACCGGTATGCCGGGATTTTCGTGACTAAGTTGTCCGAACAAGGTCGCTTGAGTCTTTTCGGTTCTCGAGTGGAAACCCCACTTTTAGTTCCATCTTTCATCTTAGGTAGCGCCGACCGGGTATATACGGATTTTCGACCAGTCGTCCGATCAAGGTCGCCGAAGTCTTTTCGATTCCTACGCGTGGACCCCGCTATTGGTTTCATTCTCAGAGATAGAACATGAAGTTTTTCCTCTCGCCAAGTTAATTCTATCAGCCTTAACTCTTTAATCCAAGATTCTTCTTGGGGAATTTGATCCCTAATCCTAAGTGGATAGGTCGACTTCAACACGCTGCCGCCGGTTAGTCTTCCGTGAAAAGACGGTCTACGCGGTTCAATATCGTGAGCAAAAGTCTAAGAGAGTTTCATTCTTTTAGCACAACGTTGTGTATAGAACGGATTTAGATAATCTACATGCTAGCCCAACTCAAACGGTAGTTGGTAAAGGCTTATCAAACCCGTTGAGGGCTGGGGGTTGGCCAATAACCCTAAAGCTGACGCCTAACACGCCGCCGCCGTTAGTCTCTTATCCGTAAAAGAAGACAAAGTCTATGTATTCAATGTCATAGCAAAAAGTCTAAGAGAGTTTCATTCTTTTAGCACAACGTTGTGTGCGGAACGGATTTAGACAATCCGCATGCTAGCCCAATTCAAACGGTAATTGGTAAAGGCAAATCAAACCCGTTGATGGCTGAGGATTTGCCAAAACTCCTATAAGTATTATGGAAGAATCATAATAAACAATGAAAGGAATAAATCTTATTCATTTGAAGCAAATATAAAAGGAGCTACAACTCTTAAACATCAAGTCTATGACAAAGGATTTGTTGTTCGAATGAGACACTTCATCACTATAAGCCCGTGGAATTCTCCTCGCAGCTTAGCCCCCGGAAGACTCCTCATCGGATTCGTCTTCGTGGTCTCTTCGATCTCAGCCGCCGACAGCCTGTTCCCTAGACGCGACGGCGAGCTTCTTCCTTGTTGGCCTTGGCCACCCAAAATACTCATCTTATCTTCCTCTCGATGGAGCTCTCCCGAAAGCAAGATATCCTCTCCGCACTCGCTACAATACCACCTGATATGGCTTAGGAAGAATATGTCTCAAAGAACAACAGCCCGGAAGGACGGGCGCGTCTTCATCGTGACCTCGAGTCCAAGAAAGCACGAGCATCGCGCCATGCCTCTAAACGCGCTGGGCTCTGCCTAAATAGCTACATACAGGAAGCTCCTACGCTCGCAATTTTTGAAGTCTCGCTTCCCTCTAGATGAGCAAGATCGCCGGTAATAGCTTGAGCTAATTCAGATGACCCATATTCTCAGATCGTATTGTCCTCCGGGACCAAGCAATGGCCTAAACCGATGGAGAGAAAGCCCGCCACGAGAATCTTATCGATCACCATGTTCATCAAGGAAAAGAACGAAAGACTTCTAAACAGATGTTAAGCCAGATGGATCTTCGCCCACCATCGTACCGCCAAATCATGGAGGCTAGATGTAGGTTCGTGATAAGGGAAAAGAGGATCTTAGAATCTTCACCAAAAACACTTAGTTGGAGGGCTCTTACCCGCCATCTTTGGTGTGACTTCGTGGATTGGCGAAGTTTACCGAGGAGTATCTATCACTAGAATATCACAACCGCAAATGACCCCTCAAGATGCTCATCTATCTCAACAAATAGTAGCCGACCAAAAAGGCGGGAAGAGGAGTGCTCGCCACTACACAAAGAGAATTTCTCTGACTTTTAATTATAGTAGTATTGGCCAAATGGTCGGTCCTATAATTAATCAAGAGAAAATTCATACCTTCTTCTGGATAGTTGTTTCGTGAAAGTCTCCACCAAGAGTATCGCCACCGCGGATAGAGCATATAGCGCATCATCCATGGCGGTATTTTCAGATAAACTAGCTTCCACCTAAGTCTTCCATTGAGAAGTCCGAAAGGGAAAGCATTAGGAAAAACAAATGCAACCTAAAATGGGCAAACAATCAGGCTTAACTTACCTCCTACAAGGTTAGCTTGCCTAGTCTCTTTGTGCATTTGTCTCCGCAATTTCTAAAAGAGCAAAAACGAAGAGGCAATTAGTGGGGTATAATTCGAAGTCATTCAATTCTCGTGATTCGCCATCCGTAAGAGGAGTTATCGATGTTAGATGTACCGGTTCACCGAATCGTTCTACATTGGTATTCCTGTGTTCCTCCGCCATAGCCCCATACATTTGTTGAGTAAAGCTAGGCTCGACATGAGTGGAACTGGGCCCGCCAGAATCATGGTAGAAAAATCAAAGCTAAAATCATGAGTTTTGAAACCCCCGCATAGAAACGAAAGATGTCGGGCCTCTAAAGCTAAAAGCTTAAAAGGTCGTTACGCTTATGACGGATTGTTACCTCTCAGAGGGCTTAAAATTGCTTATCAAGCATCTCGAACAAGACTCAGAACGGTGGGTTGACAACCGACGATCCATCCGACGCTAATCTTTAACGCCTCGACGACGCGGATTACGCCGCAAAACGATAAAGCGAAGTTGACGAACGATGAAGTGAGTCGGCGAGGCGACGAGCCAAATAAACGACGCGGTCATGGAGAAACCCGACGAAGCTCAACGAGGCGAAGTTGACTAAACTCAAACGCCGACGAGACGAAATCAACCGCATTTAGTCCGCCAATGCAAACGAACCGCTTGAGCTCGAAGTTGATCGGATACGGACTCAAACACAACGGCGACATCACCGAGCAAAACTAAGCCCGAAGACCGAAAGAATCGACGAAGAACGACAGACGACCGAAAACGCCGCGGATGGCACTTCGCCAACTTGGCCGGCGTTCGGCCAGTGGAAACAGGTGGTTTCTACCACTTTGGTCGGCCACTCAGCCAACTCCTCGTCAGGCCGGCCAATGGCCGAGGAGGCTCGCCACTTTGGCCGAGCCACTAGCCAACCTCGGCCGAGGTGCTGGCCAAATGGCCGAGGAGGCTCGCCACTTTGGCCGAGCCACCTGGCCAACTTGGCCGAGGTGACTGGCCAAGTGGCCGAGCCACTTGCCTGGCCAAGACACTTCATTGTATAAATAGGGGGTCTTGATGGATTGGAGGGGGATTTTGGAGGATTTTCTTGGATTTGAGGCGGATTTTCTTGGACTTCTGGGATTTTCTCAAGAGTTCTCGAGATCCACGAGCCGCCAACGCATCGTACTCGAAAGCATCGGCGAGCACAAGTTCACCGACGCCCGATCTACAAGCGAAGGTAATCAATTCGGTCGAACTACAGATACCCTCTAGATTAAGCTTCGCCTTAATCTCGTGGATAGCGCGGATTTCTCCTAGTAGATCTCACCCGCCATCCTCTCCTTCTGAGTGAGATCCCCGGCTACATCTCCTTCGTGAGTGTGATCCCCTTAGGCATTTCTCGCTTCTCGGAAGCGAAGCCCCCTCAGACGCTCAGAAGTTCCGTAACCCGGCCCTACCGGATCGAGTTGCGCTGTGGTCCACTGACACAAAAGTCCCCAAGACAGTAAAGAACCCACGCAGTTGGTGATCCCGTGATAATAGAGATCCGAAGCTTGTTCACTCAGAAAGTTGTAATTTTTATTTTCATTGTACTTTAAAATAAAAGGCATTTCTTTGAATTTTGTTGTAGGCCAACTAAGTTAAACGATTCAAGAACAATGAATAACAAGTCAACTTTCCCCGCCAACAAGCTACACTGGGGAGCCACCGCCTCAGATCGGAGGTCACGTGCCGCGAACCGCTAATCCCTATCCCGGTGGAAGAAGAGGTCGAAGTTCGAAGTTCAACCGCCAGGCACGAGGAGTATCTTTCCTCGCCCTCCGTGATTCAGCCCCCGCTTCCAAGAAGGACTCCACCGCAAGGAGAACCCGATGGGCCTCCGATGTGAGCCCCAGATCTGCGAAGTCCAACCTCGCCGTAGTAGCGAGAAATCCCTTCGCCGGAAGTCCGATGGTGCCCGAGATGAACGCCGATGATGCTACCAAGGCTTCCTCCAAGCGCAGCTCGCCAAAGGCGACGACAAAGCATGGCGCAAACATGCCAAGGCCATGCAATCCGTGGACGTCCTACGGCGGATCTAAGATCCAGATTTACGCAGAGGCTTCACCAAGTGATCGACGGTCTATCCAAGACCAACGAGTGGGTCCGTCAAACGGAACCGCCCACACTTCAGAACGATCCGGAAGCGCCCAAGACTTCATGCAGTGCACGAAGCTTTGGTGCAGAAGCTCGTGGAATTGAAGAAGGAGGTGGTAAAGAAGCCACCAACGTGCCACCAACGTACCACCAAGTTTGAGAATCGACGAAGAACGACGCCAGACTACGAAAACGCCGCGGATGCGCGCACTGCCAACTTGCCGGCAATACTGGCCAGCAGCGAGGTGGCTCGCACATTTGGCCGAGCCACTTGGCCAACCTCGGTCGAGGTGCCGGGCCAAATGGCCGAGGAGGCTCTGCCACTTTGGTCGGAGCCACTGCCAACTTGGCCGAGGTGACTCCAACAAGTGGCCGAGCCACTTGCCTGGCACAAGACACTTCATTGTATAAATAAGGGGTCTTGATGGATTGAGGGGGATTTTGGAGGATTTTTCTGGATTTGAGGCGGATTTTCTTGGACTTCGGGATTTTCAAGAGTTCTCGTGAGATCCACGAGCCAACGCAGTTCTCGCAGCATCGGCGCAGCACAAGTTCACCGACGCCCCGATCTACAAGCCGAAGGTAACACTGGTCTAACTACAGATACCCTCTTAATTGCTTTAATCTCGTGGATAGCCGGATTTCTCCTAGTAGATCTCACCCGCCCGCCCTCCTTCTGAGTGAGATCCCCCGGCGAATCTCCTTCGGAGTGTGATCCTTAGGCATTTCGCTTCTTCGAAGCGAGCCGCGACGCCTCAGAAGTTCCGTAACCCGGCTCTACTCGGATCGATGCGGTCCACGACACAAAAGTCCCTCGACAGTAAAGAACCCACGCAAGTTTGTGATCCCGATAATAGAGATCCGAAGCTTGTTCACTCAGAAAGTTGTAATTTTTATTTTCATTGTATTTTAAAATAAAAGGCATTTCTTTGGAATTTTGTTTAGGCCAAACGGCGTCGTAAACTAATTCCAAGAACAATGAATAACAAGTCAACTTTCCCCGCCAACAAGTCTGCACCATTAAGTAGGAGCCACCGCCGTGATCGGAGGTCGCCGTGTCCGAACCCAATCCCTATCCCTGTGGAAGAAGAGGTCGAAGTTCGAAGTTCAACCGGCAGGGCACGAGGGAGTATCTTCCTCGCCCTCCGTGATCCTCCGCCGCCTCCAAGAAGGACTCCACCGCAAGGAGAACCCGCGGGCCTCCTGTATATTCCAGACGGCGAAGTCCAACCTCCCGCCGCCGAGGTAGCGAGAAATCCCTTCGTACCAAGTCCGAGGGTGCCCGATGAACGCCGATGATGCGCTCGCCTCCAAGCGAGCTCGCCAAAGGCGACGACAAAGCATGGCGCGTAAAACATGCCAAGGCCATGCAATCCGTGGATGGGGTCCGCACGGGCGGACGGTGATCCAGACTACGCAGGCTTCACCAAGTGATCGAACGGCCCATCCAAGACCAACGAAAGTGGGTCCGCGGTCAAACGGAACCGCTTCCACACTTCAGAACGATCCGGAAGCCGCCGCACTCCTGGCGCAGTAACGAAGCTTTGCGCAGTTCGCGGAATTGAAGAAGGAGGTGGTAAAGAAGCCACCAACGCAAGCCACCAACGCACTCACCAAGTTTGGAGGCCCAAGTCTAACGGTGCCCCTGTCCCTCAGCTGCTTCTCGCCTCCTGCTCTCGCACTTGCCGGCCCAAGACCGACGGCGCTCGGTCAGCAAGGTGCTCGACTCAACCTGGTGAAGCCAACTCCGCCACCACCACCAAACCAACTATCAAGGATCGCTGTCCTCTCAAGGGATCACGGCACCCTCATACAGAGGTCCGCACCTGCCGTAAAAGACCGGAGATTCTGCAACCCCACCAACCGGATTAAAGATCAAGTCCCAGAGTCCCCGAAACTTCACGCCACATGCGAAAGTCAAGGCTAGTTACTTTCGTAGTTTTGGCCATTCTCGAAGGAGACGCCTCGCTCGATGATGACGACGTTATACCCGAGATCGCACCAACATCGGCGCATTGCCTAATAACACACCGACGAGCCGTACTACCGCGGCAAGGGTACGAAAATCTCGCGGATTCCCTAAATTGACGCTGTCATGCTTGTGCTCCAAGCTCATCAAGACGCAGCTTTCTGTGCAATTGCCATCAAGAAGCTCCAGAAGGGTGTCGGCCTTCCGTAGACTCACTGACGGAACGCCGACCTAGGTCAAGGCGATTTCGGAAGGGTGACATCCCTGAGGATGAATTGCCGAGGTCACTAATAACATGACCGGCAAAGAATCGCCGCCACGGCCATCCCCACAGACGCAACTAACTCGCTTAAGGTCCGGACTATCCGGACGGTCCGTGATAACTCCACAAACTTCTAAAAGGGATACCCGCAGAGGATGATGCATCGGATATCGGGTTCAATCGCTCGATTATACCGATCAGCTAAGGGAGCCCCAAGAAACGCCATGATCAAGTGACAGCACCAAGCGGCTAAAATGCGACGGCTGGCTAAACAACGGAAAACTTCAAGCTAGAAATGGACTTGGCCATGCGCATAATGAGAGAAATGCACGACCAACGATCCAAGCTCGACAAAGCATCGAGGTGAATCGAAGTCGCGACCGACGTCGACCTAGATGACATTCGCACTGTGAGGAGGCACAAGAGGATGATAACCCTCCGAACCACGAACGCCGGGCGTAACGTAGATGTTGTTGCTCGTGGTTTAAAAGATCAAAGACCGAGAGCAAAATCAACTCATTGATTTCCGCCGAAGGTGAAGAAAACCGCATCCCTTGCCCATACCCTAGGGATGGAATCAATCCCATACCGCAAAAGTTTAATTTAATAAACTTCACACCATTTGATCGGAGGGGTTCTCGACGCAAAGACTTGATTTATTTCAAGTCGCACTGGGTAATATCCCAACGAGCCCTCGATGGTTCGGTTATTCGGCCGGCACCCTTCGCGGGTCGCTCGATTGGTACCACTGCCTGCCGTGGAGCATTCATACCGGGACGACATGGAGTCTAGCTTCCTCACCAACTTACTTCGACGATTTATACCGGCATCAATCGATGTTGCTCGACCTAAAAGCGTATGACTGAGAAACCGTGGATATCTTTGTCAAACGATTCTAACAAGGCAATGAACCGCCGGATCCGATAACGAGGAGTTCATCCTCCGCACTGCCACAACAACTTGTCGATAGAAGTGCTTGAGGCAATGGGGACAGCACCGCCTATAACGTGGAAGGATTTGAAGGTTCGTGGAGAGCAAGCCGAAGATTCCTCAAGAGGAAAAAGGCGAAAAGAGGCCACCGACAAACCGAAGCTCCAAAGCTGCAACTTTGTCCCACGCGCAAAGGGAAAGAGCACCAAGACGGGCGGTTAAGTAACCAAACGCTCCAACTCCAACCCCAAAGAAGAAGCAAAGAAGAAGAATAAATGGCCGCAACGTGCACAATCAACGTGGCAACCGGGCCGCCAGAACAAGGCTTCGTGAGCCGTGATTCCCCGGTCTTATTCCTTTAGGGACGCATTTAGATTCCTGGCCTTCAAATATCTTGTTGAAAATAACAAGATCAAGCTCCTCCCGATTAATCAAGAGGAAGCATTGAGGACGACCCAAAATATCGCTGCATCACGCTGTGGCAATTCATCACCCCACTAAATCCCTCGCTTCACCTTTAAGGACAAAATCCGTGCTTTAATTGACGTAGGGTCATCACCGCCGCCCAAAGAAAAGAAGGTCTGAGCAAATGCGGTGTCCATAAGCTTTGGGTCGCTGCTATTGACATGGTTTGAACCTAAACCGCTGGTCAAAGTCGCAATGAAGATTATGAACGACTCCATTCACATAAGCAACGCCGTAAAGGACTTGTATCATATACAGCCCTCAAATGGCTAAGTCCTCGTGGATCCACCCGCACTGCTTGAGGATGAGCAATGGTAGCTCTTCTTCATCGAAGAAAAATCAAAGCGGAAGGGAAAGGCATGCCATGCTACTCGCCATTCTGAGGAAGATGACTAACAGTGGTAGCATTCCAGCTTGTCCGGCGAGAACTCAAGCCCACGCCACCGTGAGCGGACACGAGTACAAATACAAGTACCCTAAGTCTCCGACTTAACGCAAGACGCCGCCGAGCCGGGGTACCAACAATTTCACTCGACCGAGAAAGCACAACAGCAGGGGTCGCCAAAGAAGCCACAAATAAACAAAGCAGAAGTTCACCCCGGCGTTTCTGCTCAATCACCCGATTAGAAGAGACAAACCGAAGCTCCAACTCTCCATACCGCTTTGACGCCATGGCCCATTGCAAACATCCCGCCAGATAACTTCTACGAAGGTTCGATTGTCAAAGGAAACCCGAAGCTCTACAAGAAGCTCGGCCGACTCGAGGTGTTTCTCAATCGACTGCCGATTCCTAAGAATCACCTAACACAACCTTCATGTAAACACTTCGATCACTTTTATAAAGGAGGATATAGCACAAGGAATTCCAAGCACGATAGGCCGCTATACTTCACGGGTATATTGCTCCAATGGTTAACCTGATCCAAGTCGATCCGTTCCGCGAGCATCATGCCCTCGCCATGTATCACCTTGGAATTCTGCCAGCTCGCCAACAGCACGATGATCTACGGATTTAACACACCAGCGGTCTCGCTGGTAAAACTGATAAAATGCCAAATGGGGACTTAGTCCTCCCAAGTCACCGCTATGATTGACGCAGTAGACTTCCTATAACTTATTGTTGGGTCGACCTTTGATCCACAAGAATGTTATAGTCCCATCTACTTTCATCGCTGTCTCAAATATGTACACCAATAATGAAGTCAAGACGTACAAACAACGCTTAAGGGATGGAGAATTATTTCATCGATTCTCTCTACCTGTAATGAGTCCTAAATCAATCATCGCCCAAGGCACATACGTGGAGAAGTCGATAACCGGGCCGCTTGGTTATAGTGGTGATTTTGTTTTAAACGACATTGTACCCCTTGTAATCAATCTTGACGATGAAGAATCGCCGATGAACATTGTAATTGGCAACTTGTCATGAATCAATAAATGACGCATTTAGAGTATCCTTTGTCTTTGAATGATGTAATGACAGTTTATACAACGATCCGAGTTGCACCTACCATTCGGCCATTTTGCTTACACAAAAGCAGCTCCAGACTCTTTGGGACAACACTGCTATCCCACCTAAGATCAAGTAACGAGAGACTGTTTACTAAAAGGAGATGCCCAATGTCAATCATTTCTTAGAAGAAGATGAAGATGACAATGGGCCTATCCTCCACACATTCAGATATAGTCCGTAAACACCGGTATCATAAAGAAGTGGGGTACAACTTGACACAAGGGGAAGGTCTATGTTTTATGCTTAGGTCCCGAGTCCCTCCTAAAGCGCATACGCCCCAAGAGGGAAGCCTGATAACTACTATGCTCGTAGGGATTGGGATACTAATCCTCCTCGAAGATGAATGCTCATGGTCGATTGATAATAATCCACCGATGAGGTAGACGACATCTGCCCCATTCTTCTGGCTGATTCTCGACACCAGCCTCGAGAAGCTTTCAAGGCATTGATGTCAATATGGTTACTGGCCGATCTCGCTACTATTGAGGATGATGAAGATATGCCAACATGGGAAGACCCATGGATCCATCAACTCAAAGAGCAGTTTGGGGATAGATTCGAACAAAGAGAACCCCCCACTAAGGATAAGGTAGTCCAGGTTAATATGGGTGATGAAGAGCATCCTAAACTCATAAACATCAGCAATACTCTTCCCTCGGAAGAGAAGGAAGAATTGATCACCCTAATCAGGGAGTATATCGATGTATTTGCCTGGAGCTACGAGGACATGCCAGGACTCGACCCTAATGTGGCGACTCATCACCTCAACATCAAGATGGATGTCAAACCTGTCAAGCAACAGCAAAGACGGTTTCGTCCACAAATATTGGAGGCAATCGTTGACGAAGTGAAGAAACTCATAGAATCGGGATTCATCGAGGAAATTCAAAGATCCGATTGGGTGGCAAATATAGTCCCGGCCATGAAGAAGAATGGTTCGATTAGGATCCGGTCACTACAGAGACCGAACGCCGCTGCCCCAAAGATACTTTCTCTACCAATCACCGATGTCATAGTCGACAATGTGGATTTGAAAGAATGTCGCTCATGGATGGTTTCTCTGATACAATCGATCAAGATGCACCCCGATGATGCCAAACACAATACCGTAACTTCCATCGGTATATATTGTTATACCGTCATGCCGCTCGCCTAAAAATGCCGGTGCCACATATCAACGAAGCGATGACGAAATTTTCCAGACCATCTCCGAAAACGGTCGAATGCTACGCGACGACTTGGTCGTGAAAAGCCGTGACAAAGGAGATCACATCAAAGATCTTAGAACGGTTTTCGAGCTCATGCGAGCCCATCGCCTAAAGATGAATCGCCAAATCCTTCCTGGGATGTCCAGCAGTTCCTTGGCTTCATTGCCACCAACAAAGGAATCCATATCGATCCCGACAAAGTAAAGGCGATTCAAGAATTGCAACCCCCAGAAATCTGAGAGAACTCGGGTTACAAGGGCGACATGACATCCCACGTTCATATCGAACCTATCCGGGAAGTGCCAACCGCTCTCAAAGTTGAATAAGAAGGGCGGTTACTATTGGGACGACGCCGCCGTAAGGCATTCAAGAGATCAAGTCTTATCTCGCTAAACCTCCCCGCTCTTGTTGCACCGCTGCCGGAAAACCGCTTTTGATCTACGCCAAGGCAACGGATCACTCGCTAAGCTTTACCGCACAAGACGACGCATACGTCACGTAACAGCAAAGCGTATTACCCGAAGTAACATTAGGGCGGCCGAACTCGATATCCAATGGTCGAAGCAGCGTTTGCATTAGTGTTCGCGATTCGTAAAATGCGCACTATTTAGTCGACTGACGATTTATGTTATCTCTAATGTAAATCCGTCCGAATATTTATGACCCACCGCCTCAATGAGTTGGCGTCGGGCGAAATGGGCCTTACTTTGTCCCAATATGACTTGCACTTCAAACAACGTAAGTCACCAAAGGACAAGCGATTTGTGATCTCTGGTCGCCACCGACAACGGACGCAGCTGAGCTATATGATGATCTTTCTGATGAAGTTCGTGAAGTCAACACTACATCGCACCAACAAATATGGCGATTGTATTTTGACGGAGCTTCGGCCACTAATGTGCGGCGAAAATTCTGAAAAATCTCACTGAGTCTGAGTTGTCTTGATTTCCCGGGAATCATGTCATGCCCCGCGCTTATTCACTCACCAACCTTGTTCCAACAACGAAGTAATACAACGCGCTACTTATCGGACTTAGCTTCGCCAAGGAGCCGGGGTCAATATCTCAAGCATACGGCGATTCGCAATTGATAGTTAAGCAGTCCGCGGTGACTACGGTTAGGAACCCTGACCGATCCCTTATCATCGTAGCCATTGAAATGGCGCACTCATTCAAGAGTTCTTCATCGAATATATCCCGCCGCCGTAATGCTCATGCATGCATTAGCCGCGATACGTGATTAGCGCAACCTTCCGAGACCGAAAGCAACCGGTTACGGCCAGACTCACCACTCTTCGCACTCAATATATGATGGGGTACAAGAAGACAAAGGGATAGTTACCAAAGAGGTAAATGCAACCCAAACCAAGTTGGCCCCCAGATTACGCTTTCCTATCATTGATTACGCCTTACATGGTATTCTACCGTAAGACGGAAGGAGAGAGAGTCAATCCGCCAAGAGCTCCAAGATTCTTTTATCCACGTAGACCCGTGATGTTATATCGCCGGGTACGATGGTCTTTATCCGATGCCTCTCAAACAAAGAGGCGTAAGAGGTCCTTCGAAGCACATGAAGGTGAATGTGTGCACTACCGGGTCCCAAGCTCTACGATCGAATCGAGAATGGGCTACTTTTGGCCCACGATGATTAATGACGCAATGAGCACGCCGAAATGCCACGCGGTCAAATTCACGCCAATTATATGCATCGCCTCCCCGAAAGCAGCTTGCATCCTTCGCCACATCCCCGCCATTTGAGACATGGGGAATGGACGTTGTAGGTCCCATTTTTCCTCCGCCACCAAAGGCGATCGGTTTATTCTAGCGATCACCGACTACTTCTCCAAGTGGGCGAAGCAATCCCGCTTAAAGGAAGTAAAGGCGAAGTACCGCTGCCAATTTATCAAACACCATGTCATCTATCGACATGGTGTCCCGAGACGGATCGCATGACAACGGTCCCCAATTCATCGCCAATTCCTTCATCGTTTTATGAAATTCAAGATACAAGACGCTCTGCCAACGTACCTATAATCCAAAGAAATGGATTAGCCGAGGCGCTCAACAAGACGATTATCAAGATCTTGTCGGCTTGTGAAAATAAAAGTTTAGACCGGGACGATAAACTCTGAGAAGCACTCGGGCATATCGCACAACGGTACGCGACGCCAACCGAGAGACCCCGTGACTCTCCGGTTCACTGTGAAGCAATTCTCCGCTGGAAATCCAGATTCGCCACTTCACGCCTTTGCAAATGTAGATGACGATCAAGAACAACATCAAAACGCCTCAAGAGCTTGAGATGTTAGATGAGAAGCTCGAGGCTCAACAATGCATTGAGTTCTATCAGCTAGAATGTCGAGGGCTTTCAACAAGAAAGTTCGACAGAGAACCTTTAAGGAGGGAGATTCGCCCTCGCCGCTAGACTACCAATAATTCTCAACTCCAAAAGAAAGGTAAATTCGAACCCAATGGGAAGGACCGCTTGTAATAGACACGGCCTATTCAACGGTGCATATCACTATCACAGACGGCGACCCAATTAATGCCGATAAATGGAAGTTTCAAAAGTATTATCCTTAGTACATTCAGATAACCCATGATGGGAAGTTCCTCGAGAATATCTCGCCATTTTCATGAGGATAACCCCAAGTTGTGTTTTCCTCCAAAATTCTCTCACCCATCAAATTCATTGACGGTGGGCCAAAAATCTCCCCGTCCAACCACTCAGAAAATCCCTCTCGATTCCTTCCACTAACGAGAGGTCCACTTTCAAATTCCGTTAGCAATCCTATAAAAGCTAAAGCTATCCGCATTCTTCCAAGATTCTCGAGTGGAGACCCCACTCTTAGTTTCTCATCGGGAAATAGAATACATTCTTCCTTTTCCACATTTTACCTCGAGATAGAATACATTCTTTCCTTCCAAGCAAGAGATAGAATACATTCTTCCTCTCTTGTCTTATTTCTGAGTGGAGATCCCACTCTTAGTCTTATCTTTCAAGATTCTCAAAATGGAGATCCCATTTTAGTCTCTCTCACCGAAATGTGACAAAAATCCTTCCTTTCCAACACCCGGATAGAGACAAGATCCTCCTTCCTCTCCATCAATAAGAGAGGATACAAAACCTTCCTCTCTTATTTCTCAATTGATGAGTGTTCTGGAGATGATACAAACCTCCTCTCCACCGGCAAGAGATAGGACACAAACCTTCTCTCTTGTTCATCCCTTACTCTGAGATAGGAGACAAGATCCTCCTTCCTTCCACCTTCTGAAATAGAATACATTCTTCCTTTCCCACCAATCAATCTTTCTCCTGCTCAACTCTTCTCCTGGCCAAAAGAAGGCCAAGATTCATCTTGGGGTATTTTATCCCAAGCCTAAGAAGGATAAAGCAACGCTTCACACGCTGTCGGCTTAGTCTTTTTCCGATTGAAGAAGACACCGTAGTTTGATTCTCGGGTATTTTATCCCTAAGCCTAAGAAGGATAAAGCCAACGCCACACGCGTTTGGGCTTAGTCTTTTTCCGATTGAAGAAGACACCGAAGTTCGATTCGTATTTCATCCCGCCTAAGAAGGGATTGCCAACGCCACACGCTAAGCCCTGCTAGTCTTCCCGAAAAAGATGAAGCCTACATATTCAACATCGTAGCATTAAGTCTAAGAGAGTCTCATTCTTTAGCACAACGCCACGCAAGGAACGGATTCGATAATCCGCATTCAGCCCAATTCAAACTGAATTGGTAAAGGCTTATCAAACCCGCTGAGGGTCAGTTGGCTAATAACCCTAAAGCCAACGCCACACGCTGTTTCCGCTTAGTCTTTTTCATATTGAAGAAGACACCAGAGTTTGATTCTCGGGGTATTTTATCCCGGCCTAAGAAGGATAAAGCCAACGCCACACGCTGCTTCGGTTTAGTCTTTTTCCCATTGAAGAAGACACCGAGTTTGATTCTCGGGTATTTCATCCCGGCCTAAGAAGGATTAGCCTACGCTTAACACGCTGTCGGTGGTCTTTGCCCGTAAAGAGTAATGGCTCTATGATTCAACATCGTAGCATTAAGTCTAAGAGAGTCTCATTCTTTAGCACAACGCCATGTATGAACGGATCCATAATCCGCGACGCCAGCCCAATTCAAACGGTAATTGGTAAAGGCTAATCAAACCCGCTGATGGTCGAGGGTTTGCCAAAATCCTATAGTATTATGGTTAATTATTTCGACTAAATAAAAGAATCATAATAAAGAAAAAGGACATGTTTGATTAAAGGATGAGATTACAAATCCTTAAACATCAAATTTATGGGAACTAATTTGTGAAAGTCGGTTCCTTTGAAGCTCACCAAGGACTCCTCGCCGCTACTAAGGGCCTTGGCGCCTCATTCTCGATGTCAACCACCGCTTCGAGTTCAAATTTCTGCATGACCCGAAGAGCCTCTCCCGTGGTTGGCCTTCACTTCAAGATGATCGGACTTTCTCGCCGCTGAAGTTCCTATTCGAGCTCTACTATCCTCACTTCTAGCCGCGGACACAAGACCGAAAATGTCCCACTGAAGATGAAGCTTCAACACAGCTAGCCTCCGAATGATGCACTGGTCTCGCCAAGGCTTAAACTTTGAGTCCAAGAATAACGCTAGCATCCCGCCACGGGCGATAGCTGCCTCTATATATGAGGAGAACCCGCGCCTCAAAATCTTGTAGACTTTGAGCTTAACCTCCAAATGGTCGAAATCATCGAATGGCCCGGCGTACTCTAATCTTCCAGATATTCTCCCATGTCGCCTCGATCCTACTCCAATCGAACACGAGTATAAATTGTTTCCTAATTTGTCGAAGTTCCCTAAGAATATTTCCATAAAAATATTCTTAGGGATAACTCGATCGTATGGATTGCATTGACGCTAATCAACGCTGCCGCCCGACGCTACTCCAAATAGGATTACGAGTATAAACTAGTTCCTAATTCTTAACGAGAAGTTCCCGGAGAATATTACCATATTCTTAAGGATAACTCGATAACCCCAAATTCTCCCACCGGAACCTCAAAGAGGGATAAATTGACTAACTCCCGACAAGCTTTATGTTGGCGGATTGCCGCTCTACCTTGAAAGAATTCTCCTCATCGATCAATGCCGATTCATGCCGCCACCGTAAGGCCCATCGGTCAACAGCTTAGAATTGGAATAAGTCCCAAGAAAAATTCCTCCCATCGAGGATAATTGTGTTCCAACAAGGAGTAATACAAGAGCGACGCCAACCAACGCTTGCCGCCGGGATTCACCGATCAACGGTTCGATCCACGCAAGATCGCGACCGGCCAACGCTGCACTCGCCGCATTGAAGGCTAAAATCCATGTAGTTCGATGCCATTAACGTCCGCAGCCAAGGATTCATCAACGGAGGAATCTCGATGGTCAATTGGACGACAATTCACCAACACGAAGTCGACAATAAGGAAACTTAATTAGCTACGCTTGAAACTCCAACAATGGTCAAGCAATAAATGCAAAGACCGTAACACCCCCGGTATCCTACAAAGCACCGAGAACCCGAGAGGATTGGAGGAATTAAATACCGAGCCAATCTCAAGAAATTCATCTATCGACTTCTGGTCAAGATCTCAACAACGGACAAAAAATGCAAGCATCGTAATACCTTCAATAATCCTACAAAGCACCGGAAAGATCAAGGAGAGGAGAGATCAAACGCCAAGGTCATTCAGAAGTCCTATCACGCCAACCAAAGTGAAGGGTTATCACGTCCAAAGCATCCGCACTCATCAAGAATCGAGACCAGACGCTTTGGAGGTATCAGAGGCGCTAAAATTGCTTATCGCATTCAACAAGACTCAGAAACCGGGTTGACAACCGACGATCCATCCGGACGGCGCCAATCCGTAACCCCCGACGACGCGGATTACGCCGCAAAACGCATAAAGCGAAGTCGACTAACGCATGAAGTGAGTCGCAGGCGACGGTGCCAGCCGAAACGACGTCGTGGAGAAAACCCGACGACGGCTCAACGAGGGAAGTTGACTAAACTCAAACGCCGATTTGACTAAATCAACCGCATTTAGTCCGCCAATGCAAACGAACCGCTTGAGCTCGGAAAGTTGATCGGATACGGACTCAAACACAACGGCGACATCACCGAGCAAAACTAAGCCCTAAGACCGAAAGAATCAACGAAGAACGACGACGACGGAAACGCCGCATGCGGCATTCTGCCAATCTCGCCGGCACGCCTGGCGGCCGGTGGTGCTTTTGGGTCGAGGTGCCTGGCCAAGTGGCCGAGGTGCCTCGGCCACCATGGTCGGTGCCACTCGGCCAACTTGGCCTAGGTGACTCGGCCAAGGGCCGAGCCACTTGCTCCACGACACCCTCTATTGTATAAATAGGGTCTTGATGGATTGGAGGGGATTTTGGAGGATTTTCTTGGATTTGAGGCGGATTTTCTTGGACTTCGGGATTTTCTCAAGAGTTCTCGAGATCCACGAGCCAGCCAACGACAGCCCCGGAGCATCGGCAGCACAAGTTCACCGACGCCTGATCTACAAGCCGAAGGTAATCAATTCGGTCGAACTACAGATACCCTCTAGATTAAGCTTTGTCTTAATCTCGGATAGCCTGATTTCTCCTAGTAGATCTCACCCGCCTGGCGATCCTCTCCTTCGTGAGTGAGATCCCCGGCGCATCCTCTCCTTCGTGAGTGTGATCCCCTTAGGCATTTCGCTTCTTCGCGGAAGCGAGCCCTCGACGTCAGAAGTTCCGTAACCCGGTCTCTACCTGGATCGAGGCGCGGTGGTCCACGAACACAAAAGTCCCCAGACAGTAAAGAACCCACGCAAGCGAGGATCCCGTGATAATAGAGATCCGAAGCGCTTGTTCACTCAGAAAAGTTATAATTTTTGTTTTCATTGTACGCCTTAAAATAAAAGGCATTTCTTTTGAATTTTGTTGTAGGCCAACGAAGCTGTAAATAAATTCAGCAACAATGAATAACAAGTCAACTTTCCCCGCGAACAACCTCCGTCACTAACTGGGTCATCGCTGGTCAGATCTACGTCAAAAGATCGAGGATTCCTGCGAGACTTATGGGTTAACCTCTTTCGCTTAACCGCTCGAGAGGAATGAAAATCTTCTTCTTCAACAAATTTCCCTGCGAAAATTCAGTTGAATGAGAAATACAATGAAAGGGATAATAAAATGAAGTGTGGAAGGAGAAAAGTACCAAGGTTCTCCTCATGAACTGCAGCCTTCCGCTGGTCCTCCCTCAAGTCCCAAAGAATGTAACTCGATCTCCTCCGCAGCTTCGCTGCCCGAGGAGGTTGGCGACGCTTCTTCCAGCTTGAGCGCATCCCGATGCCCGGTATCGCTCGCGGACGCCGCTTCGCCACCGTGATCCTCGATAGCCCTCATGTGGACCGCCTATTAGCTACTAAGAGCCAACCGCATTAAAGAAAAGTCGACTCCCAAATTTCCGATGGTCTGAACTTGGTAGACTAAATCTAGTACCAGTACATCCCATGACGCCCACAACCATGCTCAAGGCCATCCACAAGTTCCCCACGAAGTTCGGAGCCATCGGTTCGGTTCCCAACATAAAGTTGGTCGTAAATGAACCGGGCGAGCTAAACGGGCAGGAAAATAAGGCTCAATGAAGCATTCTCTTTACTCGAAGTGAGATACCCCGCCTCGATGTTCACTAGCCAGCTTGAAATGTACCAATGTCAAGTGAAGTCCGGCTGTTCTCGACTCTCCTCGCCGATCAAGGACTCACCATATTGACCCAGAGAATCGAGGAAAACATCTCGAAAAGATCCACCTCTATGAATCGTCAGACTGCTTCTTAACCTCAGAAGCCGCCTCTTCCATCCGCAATCCACCAACCGCAAGAAAGGAGTAGACAACTGAACCCGTGCCGACATCATGTCGGACGATGAAAGACCAAACAAGCCATCAAATAGGTATATGAAAGCTCTACCGCAGCGGAAGGAATAATGTAGATGATGGCTCATCCTTTCCCTCGAAAGTAAACGCCTCTGACTTATGCCTAATCCACGGCGAATATTGGCCACCATTACCGAAGAGAGAGAGTTCCTTCAGGGCAAGTCAATCTCAGGATAAAGGACCTCCAAAGGTAAGGCATCACCGCATTGATATGGAACCACATTATTTCTTCACCGCATTGCAAGATAGCCTACTAGGAAGAGTTGTCGGCCGATAGGCTTCACCGCATGCCACGTAAAGGTTGCAAACTTGGTCCCTAGGGGAAAACCATCTTTGGCGAGCCGAGCGCGTAGGAGTTAGCCTCGACCTCTCGATCGTTCATTAACCTCCTAATGAGTGAGCGGTGACAGTTCACATATTTCTCGCCAGAGTTGTCCTCCAAATGCCGGAACAGATAAATGGCTAACCGCTGCACTCACTTGCAATTTCCTTTGGCATAAGGTTCGACAATGAGCTATATAATAATGACAAGTGAGATCCCATAAAGTCTTGTAACGGTCGGGTGTGTGTTTCTTCAGCCGACTCAATTCCTAATTGGAAGGGAAGTACTCCTGATACAGCATCTTCCCCATGGGTAAACCTGAAATTCGGTACATCTCATGTAAAGCCAGCCCCAACTCGCCGTGTTTAGTGAAAAATGTATTCGAATCTGGATTATAGAGCTCGAATAAGGTGAAGAAATGGTTGGCGCTGATTGGAAGGCCATACATGGTGGCACGAATCGCTGAATACAGGCCGCAAGCACGAAGTTCTCCATCCCATCGATTGAGGACGTATGGTCGCGACCCACCAATATTTACCGATGAGTGAACCCATAAAATCTATGACTAGATGACGGCATCTCGCCTAACGAGCGAGGCGGTTCTTCAAAGTCGAGGCGAAACAAAAGCTCATCACGGGCGTGTGTCCAACCCCATAATTCCGGATGAAGGCCGATGATAATGATTCGTTGGAACCTCGGAACCTGCTGGGTAATAAATCCACAATGGATATGATCATGCTCCTCCGACGCCAAGACATATGGCGCGGTCACAAAGATGGTGTCCGAGGTCGGTCAATGAGAGCCGACGAGGTATCCGGGAATATACAAAGGACCTCCGCTGTCTTTGTTCAACCACCGCCACTCGATAAAAGTCGATCCGGATCCTTAACCGAGTCAACGGATAATCTATTTTTCGAAAGGTTCAGTGGAGCTAGTGTCTTTACAAGTGGCGATCGGTGACCAATAGTCCGAGAATGCGGAACTCCCTCAAGTACATCAATCGCTCGCCGATGTACCGCAAATCGAGGCGAGATAAAATCGGGATCGCCACACGGAATAATATTCACTATGGCGCCCATCAACCGTAAGTCGAAAAGCTCCCGAGGAATAATCAACTAAATCGAAAAATATTCAGTTAGTAAAGGCTGAATTCATCTTACATAGATTGAGTCACGACCTTATAACGGGTAATGACGATTTCATCCGTATCGAATACCCGAGAACGATAAATATAGTCGTAAACAAAGCGCAATATATCCCGCTCTACTGAGCATTGATACGGTATGAAATCGCCCCATTAAAGATATCGAGACGGTGATGACCAAGCAAAACCAATCTTTGAAGCGCCAATCCCCACGGAGAGAATCTCGGCTCTTCCCAATCGCCTCACAAAGGAGAACGAAGCGGGGTCGTAACGAGTGTACACATGAGAAGATGAAACAATCTGCCGCCGGTCCCCACAAAGGAGGATTTCGCTTCTTCCCAATCGCCACAAAGGAGAGCTAAGCGGATACAACGTGATATATATACGAAGATGACAACGCGGGCGCACCACCGAAGAAGGAGGCGTGCATTCACGCCAAGGCGAAGTTGATCGACCCCTTGGAACATGAGATCTTCGCGACGACATTGGAAACTGTAAAAGAAGACAAATAGAGTCGATACACGCTTGAAAATCAACAAATAAAGTGTCAAAAGCTCATTTGGTCAGGTCGCACTCATCGACCACGACTGACACCAACGGACTACGCACCGACGAGCACCGACGAAAGCAACCAGCCTTCGTCACAAGGCCTTAGCGCCGTCATGGCGCCTTCAAGCGCCGGGGTCAGGCGGGCGCTGGCGCCTCAGCCGTCATTGCCAAGGCGCCAGCGTCGAAGCCGCATCTCCCCGGCCATAGCTACTCAACGCCATGCCATCCCTTCTTCTTCCCTGCACACGCTGAAACAACAAAGCAAAACAAAAAAAAAAGAAGAGAAGAAGAAGAAGAAAAAGGCGTTGTAAAACACTCGTGCATGTACCTCGTTGTTTGAGAGAGATGAGACGGCAGAGAGATGAAAACAAGAGAAAAGAGCACAAGGGGGCCGCCTAGGTCGAGGCAAAGGGGTGATCATGGGTATTTATAATAACTCCTAATGGGCCCAAATCAATTCTAATTAGGACTCTAATCAGCCCCTAATTAGGAGTCCCAATTAGAACCCTATCCGGATGTCAAAATAGTGCCAAATCAGTCCGTTGATTGGCTCCTACTCCCTCCGCCATATTTGGAAGGATTCTGAAGATTTATTCGGCAGGATAACACTTCGCGAAGGATTACATCGACGCATCAACGTTTAATCCTACCCAATCAAGAATATGAGTATAAACCTGTTTCTAATTTGTCGAGAAGTTACTGTTTCCTAATTTGTCGAGAAGTTCCCGGAAGAATATTTCTATAAAAAAAATATATTCTTAGGGATAACTCGATCGTGTGGATCACGTCAATGCCAATCAACGTGTCGCCTAATCCTACTCCAACTAGGAATACGAGTATAAATTATTTCCTAATTTTTAACGAAGTTCGGGAATATTCTCATATTCTTAAGGATAACTCGATAACCCTCAATTTCCTCTCACCGTGGAAATTCCGAAATGAGGATTTGCAAAGCCGATTATTTCTGCTCCAACTAGGAATCCTCCGCTGTGGTCAAACCAACAACACACGTGATGATGGAAGAATTAGCCATGGAGGGCTATGAAATTCGCATATTCGACGCCAATCAACGTGTGCCAACAAGGAGTTCACCGATATATGGAGAAGTCCAAAAGAGTTCACCGATATACGGAGAAGTCCAAAAGTTTGATGGTTAGTCAAACAACAACCAACCAACGCGAAGTTACAAACAAAACTCACCTACCGCCTTCGATTCAAGATTTCAAAAGCGGCCGACGTTAAATGCAAAGACGCGGACCCCATCGAAATCCTACAAAGCACTGGATGATCTGAAGGAATTGAAGAAATTAAGCTAACTTTCGGGACCCTTTGCCGACTCAAGGCCGGGAACCATCATGTCCAAAGTATTCTAGGCTCGCCTATAAAAGAACGTGGCTGAAACACTTTGGAGGGATATCTGTAGGCGTTAGAAAATACGTACAAGATCCCCGAAACCAACTCGTGACGGGAAGTCGGCGAATGACAACCCATCGGATAATACGGACGTCGAATCGTTGAGACACGAACCCGATGGCAAACCCGAAGGCCACAAGCACGGTTCAAACCGACTTAAACGACGATCGGATTTCGAATCCTGAACCGAACAAACCAAGAGTTAGTCCCGGAACCGTATACGACGGAATCTAAGTCCCGAAAGACCAAGAGTCAATAGGCGTGACCTAAACCCGAAGATCGAGAAAACGCGAGCCAAACGCTCAACCGAGGCCACAAAGAAAATGAGGCAACTCGGCTATGTTGACCGAGGTGACTCGGCCAACATAGCCGGTGGTGGCTCGGCCATCATGACCAACCACTCGGCCAACTTGACCAGGTGCCGGTCAAGTGGCGGTGGCTCGCCATCATGGCCAGCCACTTCGCCAGAGGCGAGGTGGCTCGACCATGGTCGGAGCCACCTCGCATACTGATGCTATAAATAGGGGTCTCCTTCAGGTTGGATTTTTGGATCTCTTTGAAGACTCGCTAGAGCCCCGCAGATCCGGATTTTTGTTCAAGATCAAGACTTTGGCACAGTTCAGCATTGATCAAGAGAAGAGACGAGATCCGATTCGAAGAGTTCGCTATGCTGATTTACACGCAAGGTAGAGAATCCAAACAGTCACGCCGATCGGGTCAACTTCCGGACCGCCTCTAGTCTAAAGCTTTGTCTTAGACTCGTGGCGAAGCTGTGATTTCTCCTAGTAGATTCATCCGCTCCGTGATCACCTCCTTCGTGAGTTGATCCCCGTCATTCGATCCACGCCAGCCTAGGTCGATTTGCGGATTTACCCTCTAGGCTAAGCTTCGTCTTAGTTCGATGAGCGTGCGATTTCTCCTAGTAGATTCACTCGCTCCGGCGATCACCTCCTTCGTGAGTTGATCCCCGCGCTGTCTTACTTCCTTCATGAAATAAGCACTCTAGATCCAGATCTCGTATCTAGATCTCCACTTGGATCAGATTGCGCGTGGTCCACGGATACAAAAGTCCCCCAAGACAGCAAAGAACCCACGAGCGAGGATCCGATAAACGGATCCCGCTTGTTCTAAAAGGGTTAAAAGTTGTAATCTTTTTGATTTTCATTATAAGCCTTATAAAAGGCGATATTCTTTTAATTTTGTTGTAGGCAACCTAGCGTAACAAGTTCAAATCAATGACAATCAAAACAACTTTCCCTGAACATCCACATGCACCATAAAGTTGCAACAATAATATATATCCAGCCAGTTTGTAGATGCACTTAGATGGTTCGTAGTAGTAGAATTACACATATAACTTGGTCTTAAATGAGAGAGCGTCAAAGTCGACTAGACATACTAGGTTGTGAGCGATATCGTCATTGTAGAACTCTTTTGGTCGAAAATCAGTTGATTCCTCTCTTTCCAGATATACCATAAAGTTGCAATTGCAATGCAAATCCAATTAGTTTGTAGGCGAATTTAGATAGTTTGTACTAGTAGTACAGAGTTATGCGTATCTTGATGTTAATGTGAGAGCATCGAAAGTCAACTAGACGTGCTAAGTTGCGAGTGAAAATTAGTCATTCGTGGTTAAGAACTAACCATCTATGGTTAAGATTTTGGAAGGAATATATAGTCGAGGGACCTATTTCAAGTAATTATAGAATTTGAGGGATCTAATGTCGATTTCAATAATTTGGGGAACTAATATCAAACTATTAAAGATGTGAGGGACTAATATCAAAATAATCCTATTAAATATCAAGTAGAAATTCACAATTCTTTCATTTGGATAAACGTTTTATTTTCCACAAAATTAATTATATGTTTAATGAGGGCATATTAATCATATTTGTGAAAGAAAAGTTAACCTAAGGACGTGTTCTGCTATTTTCTAACAACTAACAAAACCCATTCCAGCATAACACTGTAGAATGTTTTGGTTGAAAATTCTTTGATTCTTTTCTTTTAAATCTAACCTAAAGTTGCAATGGCGATGCAAATCGGATGAGTTTATTGATGCAGTTGGATGTTAGATAACATCCAGTCAGTTGTAGATACAGTAGTATGTCAAATGACATCCCGTCATCGAAGAATACCTCAAATTTATTCATAACTTAATCGATTCTCAACATATAGCAAATCACATAATGTAACTTATAGCAAATCACATAAAGTAACTTGAGTTTCCAATTAATACAAAATATACTCATGAAGAACCACCTCAGACTAGTACACTCACTGGATTCTTGAGTAGTACAATTTTTATTCAAAATAAAACAATATATGCACTAAACATTTTCCCAATTTATTCGGAACTAGTAAATAAATAAGGCTGCATACATAGTTCACACTTAATGGCTACACTCAAGCTGGCAACCGCAGGACTCGGCAGGGTTACAAGCATAATCAATGAGTTTACTTCCGTCCTTTTTTGCAAAATCATCACAAAGGCCTTCGCATTCCCCAATCTCACATTCGTGATGCAACTCAAACCACTGAAAGCAAACTTCCCATAGGTTTCTTGATGTTGCATCTACCATTGAGCATCCTAAAAAATAAATTAACCATTAGAACTCAACATATATATAGTCTCTATAGATATGATTCATTTACTATTACTGTCATCTAAATCTTCTTAGAATATAATGATAATATATAAGTCATACAGAAAATAATTAAATTGCAAGTTCGCTTTAATTTGAGGCTAAATATCACAAAACCCCAAAGACATTTGGCCCATTATGAGATAACCCCAAAAAATTCAGAAATGTCAGGTAACCCTCAAAACTTTTGCAGATTACCCCGAAAATGTTAGAGAGCTAGAAATAGATTCAGAATGCAAAAGTTTTTGTAACGTAGCAATTCAAGCTTTTAAGATTTTAGGGGCTTTGGGTTAGTCAAGGAGAACTAGAATAATTTGTGGGATAAATTTTTATGGCGTTAGTCAAATAGAACTAGAACTAGGATAAAATCATACAGTGTTAGTCAACTAGAACTAAATAAAAATTAGAACTGAGATAGTTGTATAAAATTATCCCACTTTTATCATATTTGTATAGT
>CM022706.1:45469381-45624833 GCA_012295165.1 Asparagus setaceus | reverse complement strand
TTACGCCTTCGCTGGCCTACAACAAAATTTCAAACAAAGAAAAGAGACGCTTTATTTTAGGCTTACAATGAAAACAAAATTACAACTTCTTCCTTTTGTGAACAAACGAGGATCTCTATTTTACGATCCTCGCTATGTCGCGGGATTCTCATTCGTGTGCACCTTCATGAGAGAAATATCACCTTCCTCTATGACATCCCGCACAAAATGATACGACATCGATATGCTTGAGTACGAGCATGATGAACTGATTCTTCGCCAAGTGAATTGCACTCATTTGTCACACCACAAGTTCCGTTTTTACGCTCAATCCCCAAATCGTCTAGAAGACCCCACAACCACAATGCTTCCTTCACTCCCTCGCCATGGCCATGTACTTTCGGCCTCGTAGTAGAAAGTGCCAGCGTAGCTGTAACATCGATCGCCAACTAACAGGGCCCCATGTATCTTGAATACATAACCGGTAGTAGATCGCCGTCTATCTAGATCGCCCGCATAATCGAGTCCACAAACGTCAATCGACATGTTTCTCCACCAAAACACGACCAGTATCAAGCTGTACCCTTTAAGTACTTGAGGACCCACTTCCTTTGCTTCCCGGTCGCCTTTCCGGATTCGCCATGAATCTCGCGACCACACTAACGCTGTGAAATATCCGTGTACACCATTGCATACATTAAGCGCCAACGCACTAGCATAGGGAACACGCTCCATGTCGCCTTCTCTTCATTGTAGTGGGAGATTGATTACCGAGAAGCCTAAAGTGTGGAGCCATGGAGTCACCACCGACTTAGCACTTTGCATCTCGAACCTCGCGATCACCCGCTCTATGTAGCCCTTGACTCAAGAACAATCGTCGATTAGCCGCTCTCTTCTAATCTCCATACCCGATATTTTCCTAGCGGCACCCATGTCCTTCATCTCGAACTCTTCACCAAGTTGAGATTTCAACCTATCTATCTCCACCTGCTCTTAGAAGCAATAAGCATGTCATCCACATACAAAGAAGATAGATAAAATTACCTCCATGAAGCTTCGAATGTAAACACAACAATCATGATAAACCGTGAAAACCCATGCTTGACATGAAGGAGTCAAATCGCTTGTACCCTGCCGGGAGATTGCTTTAATCCATCAGTGACTTCCTCAAGCGACACACATGATTCTCCTTATCCTCAACCTTGTAGCCCTCGGGTTGATGCATGTAGATCTCTTCATCCAAGTCTCCGGTGCAAGAAGGTTTGTTTTAACATCGAGTTGATCCACTCAAAATCACCATAAGCAACAATACTCAATAGCACCCGAATAGATGTGTGTTTCACCAGGAGAAAATATCTCATTGTAATCCACACCCTCTTTCTATGCAAAACCCTTAGCCACTAGCCTCGCCTTGTATCTTACACCACCGAGCTCTGAAGATCTTCCTTTCTTTTATACACCCACTTACAACCAATAGCTTTTCTTCCTATGGGCAATGGGACCACCTCCCATGTATGATTCTTCGAAGAGATTCCATCTCTTCCTCCATCGCGACCAACCAACTCTCACTATCCTTGTCCCGAATAGCTTCCTTGAAGGAGACCGCTCGTCCTCCTCCACCAGAGTCGCGTATTCAACCATATTTGCTGCCCATAGTGCTTGGGGTTTGATCAGCCCCGGCTTGATACACCTTGTATGCTCGCTTTGGCCTTGTGAAAGCCAAATTATCCTCGGCTGCTGTTGTTGTAGTGCTGTGTATTTTCTCTTGAACCTCCTCTGCTCCAAGCTCATCATCTACGACTTCCCACTTGAACACGATTAGAACCTAGTTGGTCTTTAGGTTCTATTTCAATAACACGAGACTTAGAAGTCTCCCCGTCATAACACCATCATCCTTGGGCCCTAGCAATCATGGATTTCTCATCAAAGGTAACATCCTGTGACCACGAACTTTGAATCTTCCGTACACCAAAGGCGATAGCCTTTCATGCTGCATATCCCAAGAATATTGCCTTCTTGGCCCTCGCGTCAAGCTTTCCCTCGTTGGCGTGATAGTAGGCGGTACATCCAAAATTCAGGCCTATCATAATCTGCATGCTCCCGACCACACCTATAGGGTGTATCACCATCAATGTCGAATGTGGTGAGCGGTTCACAATGTAACAAGCTGTAGCCACCGCGCCCACCATTCGTTGCCCAATCACGCATAAGATGCATACTCGCGCCTTTTCCGCGGTGTTGGTTCGATCTCTCGCGACCCCATTCTGGCGTGGTGTAGACTGTTGTCGGTGTCGAACAATTCCCTCGATCACGAGAACTCCTTGAAAGCACCATCGTATACTGCATGCGTTATCGGATCTCGGCGTCTTCAATTTCTTTCTGTCTGTTCTCAACCATTGTTCTCCACTTCTTGAATGTCTCGAACACCTCATTCTTGTGCTTGAGAAAGTAAATCCAAGCATACCTAGAATAATCATCTATAAGCGAGACATAATACACGGAACCACCCTTAGAAGTGGTTTGGTAGGACCCCAAACATCCGTGTGCACATAATCTAGTATCCCTCGCTCTTAGACTTGCTTCTCGGTGAACCACGTGTGACTTTCCATACACACAATCCTGCAAAAAATCCATGCTAGGTTCCTTGATTCTTGGAGACCCTCTTTACCAAGAGAACTAGACCCTTCTCGACATATGCCCAAGCGCCTATGCCATAACCGTGTGTGCTCACATGGGTCTCCACCACTTCGCCAGTTCAACCGGCTGCATCTCTGTCACCGTCGTGCACGAGAGTATATAGATTACCGTGTGAACACCCTTCATCACTACTAAGGAACCACGAACAACCTTCTTCACTCCGTTTTCCGTCACAATCCGCAACCACCGAGTCCAAAGCACCAAGCGAGATAAGATTCTTCCGCAAATTAGGAACATGCCTCACATCCGTCAAGGTTGAACCACTCCATCATGCATCTTGATTTTGATATTACCTAGCCCCTTTGTTTTACAAGCATGGTTATTCCCCATCAATACAGTACCACCATCAATGCCTCTGTAGGTAGTAAACCACTTCCTATTTGGACACATGTGGTAAGAGCAACCGAATCAAGTATCCACTTCGGAGATATCCTCGCCACCCGTGGCGACATAGCACTCCTTATCGCTCCCTTCCTCAGGCGTGGCTCGCTTCTTCCTTGCCCTCTCTCCTCTCGGTCTTGTTGTTGTTCTTCTTTCCACCTACTCTCTTATTTGGACGGTCGACTTTGAAATGCCGGCTTCACCGCGCTTGAAACATCCTTTTCCCGCAAGAGGTCTTGATTTAGATCTAGACTTTCCTCCCTTGCCTTTTCCTCGCTCATTGCTCCTTCCTCTTGCAAACAATCCTGCGCTTGTTCCTGTTACCGCCGATTGTTTGTTGGCGGTAAAAGTTGGGATGATTGTCATTGATTTGAACTTGCTACGGCTTCTTTGGCCTACAACAAAATTCAAGAGAAATATAGCCTTTTATTTTAAGGCTTACAATGAAAATCAAAAGATTACAACTTTTATCCTTGTGAACAAACGAGGATCTGTTATATCGAGGTCACCAACTTGCGTGGGTTCTTTGCTGTCTTGGGGACTTATTGTGTCCGTGGACCACAGCGCAATTCGATCCGTGGGGCAGGGTTACGGAACTACAGATGTAAAGGGGCTTGTTTCACGAAGGAAGCGAAGCGCTGAGGATCACACTCACGAAGGAGAGGATGAGCGGGTGAGATCTACTAGGAGAAATCACAGCTATCCACGAGATTAAGGCGAAGCTTAATCTAGAGGGTATCTGCGATTCGACCGAATTCGGTTACCTTTTGATTGAAGATCGGCGTTGGTGAACTTGTGCTGCGTTGCTCCGAGAACCGTCGCCCGATTACTCGTAGATCTCGCAAGAACTCTTCGAAGTCCGAGCCTTTGAAAGATCCCAAAAATCAATGGAAGCCGCTCCAAATCCCCAAAATCCGACCTCAAAGTCTCCAAAATCCGACCTCTCAACCTCCTCGAAGATGACACCCCTATTTATACAATAAAGGGGGTCCCGGCTGCTGGTGGCTCGGCCACTGGTAGAGCCACCGACCAAGTTGGCGAGGTGGCTCCGACCATGATGGCGAGCACCTCGGCCCTTGGCGAGCACCGACCAAGTTGGCGAGGTGGCTCGGCCAAAGTGGCGAGCCTCCTCGAACGCGGCCGAGGCACCTCGGTAAAGTTGGCGAGGTAGAGTGGCGACCACCTTGGCCACTGGCGAGGTTTGGCAGCGGCGCCGTCTTCGCGGCGTTTTTCGTCGTTTTCGCGTCGTTTCTCCGTCGATTCTTCGTCGATTCTTTCGGTCTTCGGGCTTAGTTTTGCTCGGTAATGTCGCCGTCGTGTTTGAGTCCGTGCCGATCAACTTTGAGCTTAAGCGGCCCGTTTGCATTGGCGGACTAAATGCGGTTGATTCCTTCTCATCGGCGTTTGAGTTTAATCAACTTCGGCACGCCGTTTCATTGGCTAAATGCGTCTTGCCGACTCACTTCATGTGCTCCGTCGACTCGCTCTACCGTTTCGTGATGCGTTTTTGCGGCGTCGGTTTGTCGAATGGATCGTCGGTTGTCAACCCACCGTCCGCGAGTTTCGATCGGATAGCGATAAGCAATTTTTATGCCTACAGATACCCCTCCAAAGCGTCTCGGTCGATTCTTGATGAGTGCGGGATGCTTTGGACATGATGATTCCGGCCTTGATCGGTGAGGGTCCCAAAGATAGGTTCGAACCACTCCATCATGCATCTTGATTTTGATATTACCTAGCCTTGTTTTACAAGCATGGTTATTCCCCATCAATACAGTACCACCATCAATGCCTCGTAGGTAGTAAACCACTTCCTATTTGGACACATGTGGTAAGAGCAACCGAATCAAGTATCCACTTCAGGAGATATCCTCGCCACCCGGGCGACATAGCACTCCTTATCGCTCCCTTCCTCACAGGCGTAGCTCGCTTCTTCCTTGCCCTCTCTCCTCTCGGTCTTGTTGTTGTTCTTCTTTCCACCTACTCTCTTATTTGGACGGTCGACTTTGAAATGCCCGGCTTCACGCGCCTGAAACATCCTTTTCCCGCAAGAGGTCTTGATTTAGATCTAGACTTTCCTCCCTTGCCTTTTCCTCGCTCATTGCTCCTTCCTCTTGCAAACAATCCTGCGCTTGTTCCTGTTACCGCCCGATTGGTTCGGTAAAAGTTGGGATGATTGTCATTGATTTGAACTTGCTTACGGCTTCTTTGGCCTACAACAAAATTCAAGAGAAATATAGCCTTTTATTTTAAGGCTTACAATGAAAATCAAAAGATTACAACTTTTATCCTTGTGAACAAACACGAGGATCTGTTATATCGAGGTCACAAACTTGCGTGGGTTCTTTGCTGTCTTGGGGACTTATTGTGTCCGTGGACCACAGCGCAATCCGATCCAGTGGAGACGGGTTACGGAACTACAGATGTAAAGGGGCTTGTTTCTGAAGGAAGCGAAGCGCTGAGGATCACACTCACGAAGGAGAGGATCGCGGGCGGGTGAGATCTACTAGGAGAAATCCGCAGCTATCCACGAGATTAAGGCGAAGCTTAATCTAGAGGGTATCTGCAGTTCGACCCGAATTCGGTTACCTTTTGATTGAAGATCTGACGTTGACTGAACTTGTGCTCGCCGTTGCTCAGAACCGTGCGCCGATTACTCGTAGATCTCGCAAGAACTCTTCAGAAGTCCGAGCCTTTGAAAGATCCCAAAAATCCAATCGGAAGCCCGCTCCAAATCCCCAAAAATCCGACCTCAAAGTCTCCAAAATCCAGCCTCTCAACCTCCTCGAAGATGACACCCCTATTTATACAATAAAGGGGGTGCCATTCCTTGGTGGCTCGGCCACTGGCAGAGGCACCTCCGACCAAGATTGGTAGAGGTGGCTCGACCAGAGTGGTAGAGCCTCTCGACGCCACTTGGCCCGGCTTTCCGACAAGTTGGTAGAGGCACCTCGCTTGAGATGGCCGAGTGGCTCAAGCGAAATGGTAGAGCCACCTTGGCCACTGGTAGAGGTTTGGCTGGCGCCGTCTTCGCGGCGTTTTTCGTCGTTTTCGCGTCGTTTCTCCGTCGATTCTTCGTCGATTCTTTCGGTCTTCGGGCTTAGTTTTGCTCGGTAATGTCGCCGTCGTGTTTGAGTCCGTGCGATCAACTTTGAGCTTAAGCGGCCGTTTGCATTGGCGGACTAAATGCGGTTGATTCCTTCTCATCGGCGTTTGAGTTTAATCAACTTCGGCCGCCGTTTCATTGGCTCGTGCGTCTTGCCGACTCACTTCATGTGCTCCGTCGACTCGCTCTACGGCGTTTTCGCGGCGTGATGCGTTTTCGCGGCGTCGGTTTGTCGAATGGATCGTCGGTTGTCAACCCACCGTCACGAGTTTCGATCGGGTACTGATAAGCAATTTTTTATGCCTACAGATACCCCCTCCAAAGCGTCTCAGTCTCGATTCTTGATGAGTCTGGGATGCTTTGGACATGATGGTTCCGGCCTTGATCGGTGAGGGTCCCAAAGATAGCTTCAAATCTTGATTCTTTGAGATCATCGGTTCTTTGTAGGATTCGATAAGATCACGGTCTTTGCATTTATTGTCGACCGCTTGTTATCTTGACTCGAAGCTGGTGGGTGAGTTTTGTTTGTAACTCGTGTCGGTTGGTCGTTGTTTGACTAACCATCAGATTTTTGGACTTCTCCGTATGTTGGCGAACTCCTTGTTGGCGACGCGTTGGCTGTGTCGAATACATGGAACTTCATAACCATCACTTTCGGCTAATTCCTCCATCATGGCGTGTGTTGTTGGTTTAACTACTGGCGGGAGGATATGATTATCCGATGTCAACATGACCTTCACTCCTCGTCAGTTATTCCTCTCTTGGAGATTATGGTGGGAGAAATTAAGGGTTCTGAGTTATCCTTAAGAATATGGGTTTATTCTCCGGGAACTCCTCGTTGAAATCTTGGAAGCGGTTTATACTCGTAATCCTAGTTGGGTAGGATTGGGTGGCGTTGATGGCGTCGATGCAATCATACGATCGAGTTATCCCTAAGAATATTTTTGTGAAAATATTTTCGAGAACTTCTCGAACAAATTAGAAACGGTTTATACTCGTAATCCTAGTTGGGTAGGATTGGGTGGCGTTGATGTCGATGCCATCCATACGATCGAGTTATCCCTAGAATATTTTTGTGAAAATATTTTCGAGAACTTCTCGAACAAATTAGGAAGCAGTTTATACTCGTAATCCTAGTTGGGTAGGATTGGGTGGCGTTGATGGCGTCGATGCCATCCGCCGCGATCGAGTTATCCCTAAGAATATTTTTGTGAAAATATTCTTAGGAACTTCGATAAGTTAGGAAACGGTTTATACTCGTAATCCTAGTTGGAGTAGGATTAGGCGGCGTTGATCGGCGTCGATGCAATTCGCATGATCAAGTTATCCTAAGAATATTTTTGTGAAAATATTCTTAGGGAACTTTCGATAAATTAGGAAGCGGTTTATACTGCGTAATCCTAGTTGGAGTAGGATTAGGCGAGCGTTGATGCGTCGATGCAATCCATACGATCGAGTTATCCCTAAGAATATTTTTGTGAAAATATTCTTAGAACTTCGATAAATTAGGAAATAGTTTATACTAAATCCTAGTTGGAGTAGGATTAGGCGTGGCGTTGATGCGTCGATGCAATCCGCGCGATCGAGTTATCCCTAGAATATTTTTGTGAAAATATTCTTAGGAACTTCTCGATAAATTAGGAAGCGGTTTATACTCGTAATCCTAGTTGGAGTAGGATTAGGCGGCGTTGATCGTCGATGCAATTCGCATGATCGAATTATCCTAAGAATATTTTTGTGAAAATATTCTTAGGAACTTCTCGATAAGTTAGGAAACGGTTTATACCGTAATCCTAGTTGGAGTAGGATTAGGCGGCAGCGTTGATGCGTCGATGCAATCCTTGATCGAGTTATCCTAAGAATATTTTTGTGAAAATATTCTTAGAACTCTCGATAAATTAGGAAGCGGTTTATACTCGTAATCCTAGTTGGAGTAGGATTAGGCGGCGTTGATGTCGATGGGGGCCTTCACAAGATGTTATTACGAATCAATCTTGAGAATCTTTCCAAACTTGGCGAAGGGTAGGAGCCAATCAGCGGACTGATTTGGCCTTGTTTTGATATCGGATAAGGTTCCAATTAGGACTCCTAATTAGGGGCTGATTAGAGTCCTAATTAGAATTGATTTGGGCTCAATTAGAATTCCTACTTCTTGCCAAAATAGGAGTCCTTGTTCAAAGGGATTGGGTTCATATGGGGTTGTTATAAATACCCATACTCCTCTATTCTTCGACCTAGGCGGCCCCCACATGCTCTCTCTCTTGTTTTCATCTCGCTTCTCGCGTCTTATTTCCTTCGATCAACGAGGTATGTGTCGAGGGTTTTGTAAATTCTTTTCTTCTTTTCTTCCCTTTTTTGTCGTCTACGGGTGGCGGACCACGAGGAAAGGGCAGAAGTCTGTCGGTAGTGGCCCGGATGGCGGAGCCAGGCGGCGGCGGCGGAGTGCGGCCAGTGGCAGCTCCGGCCGAGCATGACGGCCAGGCGCCAGCGCCTACCCGGCCCGTGGCCCAGTCGCCAGCTTCCGAGAGGCGCCAGCCTTCTTGAAGCGCGCCGAGCCTGTAGTAGCTCACGGACTCTAAGCGTCCAGCGTGGCGGTGGCGTCCGCAGCCGGGCGCCCGTCGGGTGCTCGGCGTCGGATTTTGTAGCCTTTTTGACTTTATTTGCTGATTTTCAGTTGTATATCTGACTTTTCGTCGTGCTTTTGCAGCTTCCGATGTCGTCGGGAAGATCCGCCTTCAGAGTCGCTCAACTTCGCTGCGCTGCGTGAATGCCGCCTCCTTCTTTCGGTGGTGCGCCAACTTATTATCTTCGTGCATATATGTGTTGTATCCCGCCGTTCTCCTTTGTGGCGATTGGGAAGAGCGAAATCCTCCTTTGTGGGGAGGCGCTTGGTGTCTGCGTTCGTTATGACCAGCCGTTCTCCTTTGCGGCGATTGGGAAGCGAGATTCTCCTTCGTGAGGATTGAGGCTTCAAAGATCACCCGTCTCGATGTTTTTAGCGGGGCGATTTCACACCGTACTCTGCATACGTAGAGCGGAATATATTACCGTTTGGATTCTGCGGCTATATTTATCGTTCTCGGGTATTTATCTGGATGAAATCGTCATACCGATATAAGGTGTGACCGATCTCATGGGTTTGAGAAGAGTTCTCGCCTTATCTTTGCTTCCCTTTTTTTTTTTTTTTTTAAGATATTCCTCCTAAATGATCATTAACCCTTTATTCTCTTGTGGTAGGAGGATGCTCCGATGATTATTAGATCTACTTGAAGGCTCCCAATGTCAAGTCTCGATTCTCAAGGTCATCAGGAAGGCCTTTTTCCACCAGAGGCGAACGCGTGAACACTCGTATGAAGAAACCCGAAGCTGAGCCTACTATCATAATTTGGGATGATGAGATTGAGGGATCGCTTCCATCATCCGCTCCACCGCCTCCCTTCTGACCTTGGCAGAAACCGAGATTTCCGAGCCAGCCGGTATAGGTGGTGGAGGCCCAGGTTAATCTTGGCGGACCACTTCCACGGATTCAACCTATTGCGAGATTGCCGGGCCAAAATCTGCGTTCGACCCGGTTACGTGATGGGTCTCCTTCATTTGTTGGAGAATAGTTTGAAGCAGTGATCTCTATTATCGAGGTTAGATGGGACTCCTATGGTCTTACGCCCATTCATATTGAGTATATTGGAGGAAATTCAGCGTGTTGGTGGCCCTCGGCTAGCTAATCGTTGTGAGCAAAAGCTCACTAGGCAGCTAACTCTTGCATACCGTGTGGAGGATTTAGCCTTTTGAATCATGCGATGAGGTGTCTGACTTCGTCGGCGGCTTCGGATCAAGGCTTCGTGAGCGTTTTTAGCGAGAGGAAAATATCGAGCAAGAGATCATATTTTCGAACTCATATGAGCGGCAATCGCTTGCGGCGTAAAATAAACTTGTACCACACCCATGTCGAGCGTCTGAGGAATCGGGGGCTGTTCAAGGGGAGAAGCGTTGAAGGATTTCCGCGTGAGTGCACGAGTCGGGATGTCGCGAGCGTGAGAAGCAAGTCCTCGGCGATCGTCGGGAACATCGCGGTACATTGCCTTGAATTCGAAGAGGAACTTGAGAAGGAAGCCAAGGCTCGGGTTCGGCGATCCGGGAGGAAAAATTAGCGGCTGTCAAGGCGACCTTGCTTCCTTCACATTCTTGGATTGCGCCAATGAAGCTGATGTCTTGCGAGACTTTTGTTCTCTTTGTTGGCCAGTCGTTCGATTTTTATTTAGATGTATTATCATAACTTTGCTTGAATCAGTTGTCTCGATAATTGTAGCTCCTTCTATATTTGCTTCAAATGAATAAGATTTATTCCCTTCATTGCTTATTATGATTCTTTTATTTAGTCCGAAATAATTAACCATAATACTTATAGGATTTTGGCAAACCCTCGACCATCAGCGGGTTTGATTAGCCTACCAACCACCGTTTGAGTTGGGCTGGCGTCGCGGATTATGGGATCCGTTCCGCTGCGTGGCGTTGTGCTAAAGAATGAAACTCTTCTAGACTTGTTGCTATGATATTGAATACATAGCCGTGCTCTTTACGGGCAAGAGACCACCCGACAGCGGCGTGTTGCGTGGGCTTCGTCCTTCTTAGGCTTGGGCCGAAATACCCGAAGTCGAACTCTGGTGTCTTCTTCAATCGGAAAAAGACTAAACCCGGCAGCGTGTGAAGCGTTGGCTTTAGGGTTATTGGCCAACCCCGACCCTCAACGGGTTTGATGAGCCTTTACTCTACCGTTTGAGTTGGGCTAGCATGTAGATTATCTAAATCCGTTCTACACACAGCGTTGTGCTAAAGAATGAAACTCTCGGACTTAATGCTACGATGTTGAATCACGTGAAGCCGTCTTTTTCACGGAAGACTAACGGCGCAGCGTGTTACCGTAGACTCATCCCTTCTTAGGCCGGGCCGAGAAATACCCAGTCGAACCTAAATTGTCTTCTTGTCAAGGAGAAAGACTAAGCCAAACCTTGGCGTGTGGCGTTGGCTTTATCCCTTCTTAGCTTGGGATAAAATGCCCGAGTCGAACTCTGGTGTCTTCTTCAATCGGAGAAAACTAAACCGGCTTGGCAGCGTGTGAAGCGTTGGCTTTATCCCTTCTTAGGCCGGGATAAAATGCCCCAGATGAACCTTGGTGTCCTCTTTTGATGGGAGAATGGCTGAACAGGACTAAGATTGATTGAGGTGGGAAAGGAAGAATGTGTTCTATTTCAGGGATGAGGCTAACAATTGATTCCTCTTTGTTGGAATCGAAAAAGACTGAGGCGACCTTGTCGGACAACACAGATCAGCGAAAATCGGCCGATACCTTGGTCGGTAGCTACCTAAGATGAAGATGGAACTAAGAGTGGGATCTCCACTCAGAACGAAAAGACTCGGGTGACCTTGACCGGACAACACAGTCACGAAAATCTGGCGCATACCTTCGATCGGCGCTACCTAGGATGAAGGTGGAACTAAAGTGGGATCTCCACTCCGAGGCCGAAAAGACTCGGCGACCTTGATCGGACAACACGATGCGAAAATCCCGCGCATACCTTCATGGCGCTACCTAAGATGAAGATGGAACTAAGAGTGGGATCTCCACTCGAGAACCGAAGAGACTTCGGTGACCTTCAGTCGGACAACTGGTCGAAAATCCGGCGCATACCTTGATGCGCTACCTAAGATGAAGATGGAACTAAGAGTGGGATCTCCCTCCGAGAACCGAAGAGGCTCGGGCGACCTTGGTCGGACAACACATGCGAAAATCCGGCGCATACAGCCACGGTCGGCTACCTAAGATGAAGATGGAAGGAACCCTTCCGTTTATCACGAAAGGATCTTACGGCTTGGAGAGGAAGAATTTTATATTCTATCTCCGGTAAAAGGGATTTTGATTGGGCCTCTGTTCATAAGGCGGAATCAAGGGGTTTTGGTAATGTACCGAAAATTTGTAGACCCACCGTCAAGGAATTTGATCGGTGGGGAAATTGTGATGGAGGATAAATCTAAGGTTATCCTCGCGAAAAGTGGGTGAAACATCCGAGGAACTTCCGTCGAAGCGGGTTATCCGAAGATACTATGGATAGTATTTCTTGAGAACTTCCCATTTATCGGCATTAATTGCGGTCGCCATTTTGGGTAATTAGGCGATATGCACCATTGGAGTAAACCGTTTCTATTACAAGCGGGCCCTCCCATTTAGGTTGAATTTACCTTTCTTTTTGGAAGTGAGGATTATCGGTCGTCGGCGGCGAGGACCAAATCTCCTTCTCTAAAGGTTCTCTGTCGAACTTTCTTGTTGAAAGCCGACATCCTAGCTTGGTAGAACTCAATGCATTGTTGAGCCTCGAGCTTCTCATCTAACATCTCAAGCTCTTGAGGCGTTTTCGATGTTGTTCTTGATCGTCATCTGTTGAAGAGGCGTCGAAGTGGCGGGATCTGAATTTCCAATGGGAGAAGCGCTTCACCCGTAGACCCGAGAGTGCGGGGTTGCTCCGTTGGCGTCGCGTCCGTTGTCGCGATCGCCCGAGTGCTTCTCGAGTTTATCATCGGTCTAAGCTTGTTACTTTTCACAAGCCGGCGAATTTTGATAATCGTCTTGTTGAATGCCTCGGCTAATCCATTTCTTCTTTGGATTATAAAGGCATTGGCGAGACATCTTGTATCTTGAATTTCTCACAAAACGATGAAGGAATTGCGATAAATTGGGGACCGTTGTCATGCCGATCCGTCTTGGGACACGTGTCGATAGATGACATGGTGTTTGATAAATTGGCGACGATACGCCTTTACTTCCTTTAGCGGGATTGCTTCGCCCACTTGGAGAAGTAGTCGGTAATTGCTAGAATAAACCGATCGCCTTTGGTAGCGGAGGAAAAATGGGACCTACAATGTCCATTCCCCATGTCTCGAATGGCGGGATGTGGCGAAGGATGCAGCTGCTTTCGGAGGCGATGCATATAATTAGCGTGAATTTGACGCGTGGCATTTCGGCGTGCTCGGCCGTCATTAATCATTGTTGGCGAAGTAGCCCATTCTCTGATTCAATCGTAGAGCTTGGGACTGGTGGTGTGCACCACATTCACCCGTGTGCTTCGAAGGACCTCTCTGCCTCTTTGTTTGAGAGGCATCGAACAAAGACCATCGTACCCTCGGCGATATAAGCGTCACGGGTTTGAGTGTCATAAAAGAATCTTGGAGCTCTTAGCGGATTGACTCTCTCTCCTTCCGTCTTACGGTAGAATACCATGTAAGACGTAATCGATGATAGGAAGCGCCAATCTCGGGGCTCCAACTTGGTTTGGGTTGCATGTACTTCTTTGGTAACTAGCCCTTTATCTTCTTGTGCCTCATCATATAATAGTGCGAAGAGTTGGTGAGTCTGGCCGTAACTAGTTGTTGGTCTCGGAAGGTTATGCTAACGACGGCTACGCGCCGCCGGTGCATCGCGCGCGGGATATATTCGATGAAGAATTCTTGAGCGAGTACGCCATTTCCACGGCTACGATGATAGGGGACTAGATCGGGGTTCACGACCGTAGTCACCACGAACACCTTAACTATCAATTGCGAGTCGCCATGCAGCGAGATATTGACCCCGGCTCCTTGGCGAAACTAAGTCCAATAAGTAGCGCATTGTATTGAGCTACATTATTGAAGGTGAAGAGTGCATACGGGGCATGACATGATTTCAGGAAACTAAGACAACCCGACTCCGGCGGAAATCTTAGAACATCGGGGCACTTGCCACATTGGTAGCTCGAGAGCTCGTCAAAATACAATCGCCATATTTGTTGGTGCGATGTAGTGTTGACTTCTTGAACTTCATCAGGAAGATCATCATATATCAGCTGCATCGTTGTCGGGTGCCAAAGATCAAATCGCTTGTCCTGGTGACCACGTTGTTTGAAGTGCAAGTCATATTGGGACAAGTAAGGCCATTTGCCGAGCGCCAACTCATTGAGGCGGTGGGTCATAAATATTGGACGGTTACATTAGAGATAACATAAATCGTCTGTCCGGCTAAATAGTGCCGCATTTTCGAATCGCGAACACTAATGCAAAACCGCTTCACCGGATATCGAGACTTCGGCCCGACCAATGTTGGCTCGGGTAATACCTTTCGCCGTGACGCTGTCGTCGTCTTGCGCGAGTAAAGCGCTTAACGTGATCCGTCGCCTTGGTAGATCAAAAGCGGTTTTCCGACCGCGGTGCAACAGAACGGGAGGTTTAGCGAGATCGACTTGATCTCTTGAATGCCTCGGCTAATCCATTTCTTTTTGGATTATAAAGGCATTGGCGAGACATCTTGTATCTTGAATTTCTCACAAAACGATGAAGGAATTGCGATAAATTGGGGACCGTTGTCATGCACGATCCGTCTTGGGACACGTGTCGATAGATGACATGGTGTTTGATAAATTGAAGCGATTTTCGCCTTTACTTCCTTTAGCGGGATTGCTTCCGCCCACTTGGAGAAGTAGTCGGTAATTGCTAGAATAAACCGATCGCCTTTGGTAGCGGAGGAAAAATGGGACCTACAATGTCCATTCCCCATGTCTCGAATGGCGGGATGTGGCGAAGGATGCTCGGAAGTGATGCATATAATTGGCGTGAATTTGACAGCGTGGCATTTCGGCGTGCTCGACCGGCGTCATTAATCATTGTTGGCGAAGTAGCCCATTCTCTGATTCAATCGTAGAGCTTGGGACTGGTGGTGTGCACCACATTCACCTTCGTGTGCTTCGAAGGACCTCTCTGCCTCTTTGTTTGAGAGGCATCGAATAAAGACCATCGTACCCTCGGCGATATAGCGTCACGGGTTTGAGTGTCATAAAAGAATCTTGGAGCTCTTAGCGGATTGACTCTCTCTCCTTCCGTCTTACGGTAGAATACCATGTAAGGCGTAATCGATGATAGGAAGCGCCAATCTCGGGGCTCCAACTTGGTTTGGGTTGCATGTACTTCTTTGGTAACTAGCCCTTTATCTTCTTGTGCCTCATCATATAATAGTGCGAAGAGTTGGTGAGTCTGACCGTAACTAGTTGTTCGGTCTCGGAAGGTTGTGCTAACGACGATTAGCGCCGCCGGTGCATCCGCATAAAGCGTTGAAGCGGCGGGATATATTCGATGAAGAATTCTTGAGCGAGTACGCCATTTCCACGGCTACGATGATAGGGGACTAGATCGGGGTTCACGACCGTAGTCACCACGAACTGCTTAACTATCAATTGCGAGTCGCCATGCAGCGAGATATTGACCCCGGCTCCTTGGCGAAACTAAGTCCAATAAGTAGCGCATTGTATTGACTACATTATTAGAGCAAGGTGAGTGAGTAAGCATACGGGGCATGACATGATTTCAGGAAACTAAGACAACCCGACTCGTGGAAATCTTAGAACATCCGGGGCACTTGCCACATTGGTAGCTCGAGAGCTCCGTCAAAATACAATCGCCATATTTGTTGGTGCGATGTAGTGTTGACTTCTTGAACTTCATCGGAAGATCATCATATAGCTCAAGCTGCATCCGTTGTCGGTGGCGACCAAGAGATCACAAATCGCTTGTCCTTTGGTGACTACGTTGTTTGAAGTGCAAGTCATATTGGGACAAGAGTAAGGCCATTTGCGGAGCGCCAACTCATTGAGGCGGTGGGTCATAAATATTCGGACGGTTACATTAGAGATAACATAAATCGTCTGTCCGGAGCTAAATAGTGCGCATTTTACGAATCGCGAACACTAATGCAAGG
The DNA here is from genome assembly GCA_012295165.1 of Asparagus setaceus. NCBI lineage: Eukaryota > Viridiplantae > Streptophyta > Magnoliopsida > Asparagales > Asparagaceae > Asparagus > Asparagus setaceus. The sequence continues at coordinate 45,608,898 of CM022706.1, read as the reverse complement.
CCTTTGCTTCCGACCATTGGATATCGAGACTTCGGCACCGACCAATGTTATCGGGTAATACTTGCTGTTACGTGACGCTGTCGTCGTCTTGCGAGTAAAGCGTAACAGTGATCCGTTGCCTTGGCGTAGATCAAAAGCGGTTTTCCGACAGCGGTGCAACAAAACGGGAGGTTTAGCGAGATCGACTTGATCTCTTGAATGCCTTACGGCGTCGTCCCAAATATATGACCGCCCTTCTTGTTCAACTTGGAGAGCGGTGGCACTTCGGATAGGTTCGATATGAACCGTCGGATGTCATGTCGTCCTTGTAACCCCGAGTTCTCTGATTTCGGAGGTTGCAATTCTTGAATCGCCTTCACTTTGTCGGGATCGGCGTGGATTCCTTTGTTGGTGGCAGCGAAGCCAAGGAACTTGCCCTGGACATCCCAAGGAAGGACTTGGCGATTCATCTTTAGGCGATGAGTTCGCATGAGTTCGAATACCGTTCTAAGATTTTTGATGTGATCTCCTTTGTCGGCTTTTCCGCGACCAAATCGTCGGCGTAGCATTCGACCGTTTTCGAAGATGATCTGGAAAATCTCCGTCATTGCTCTACGGTATGTTCTTGTAGGCATTTTGAGGCGAGCGGCATGACCGTGTAGCAATATATGCCATGGGCGTTGAGCGGCGTGTGTTTGGCGTCATCGGGGTACATCTTGATCGATTATACCGAAAAGCCATCCATAAGGACATCCTCGAATCCACATGTATTGTCAACTATGGCGTCGGTGATTGGCGGAGGAAATCATCCTTTGGGCAGCGGCGTTTAGGTCTGTAGTCGACCACAGATCCTAATCGAACCATTCTTCTTCATGGCCGGGACTATATTAGCCACCCAATCCGGATGTTGAATTTCCTCGGCGAATCCGATTCTATGAGTTTCTTCACCGTCAACAATTACCTCCAATATTTGTGGGCGAAACCGTCTTTCTTTGTTGCTTGGCGGGTTTGACATCCGCCTTGATGTTGGCGATGTGTTGCCACATTAGGGTCGAGTCTGGCATGTCCTCGTAACTCGGTGAATACATCGATATACTCCGATTAGGGCAATCAACTCTTCCTTTTCTTCGAAGGAGAGTATTGCGATGTTTATGAGTTTGGGATGCTCTTCATCACCCATATTAACTGGACTACCTCATCCTTAGTGGAGGGTTCTCTTTGTTGAACCTATCCCCAAGCTCTCGAGTTGATGGATCCATGGGTCTTCCCATGTTGGCATATCTTCATCACCCTCAATAGTAGCGAGGATCGATCGTGGCCATATTAGACATCAAAGCCTTGAAAGCTTCTCGGTGGTGTCGAGAATCCCAAGCGAAGAGTCGGGGCGAATGTCAGTCTCCCTCACGGGTGGATTATTATCAATCGACCACGAGCATTCATCTTCGAGGAGGATTAGTATCCCAATCCCTTCTAAATGCATAGTAGTTATCCGGCTTTCCTCTTGGGACATATGCCCTTTAGGAGGGTTCGAGGGCCTCGTCGAAACATAGACCTTCCCTCGTGTCAAGTCATACCCCATCTTTTCATGATACCCGGTGTTTGGACTATATCGAATGTGTGGAGGATAGGCCCATTGTCATCTTCACCTTCTTCAAAGAAATGATTCGTTGGGCTGCATCTCCTTTTAGTAAACCAAGTCTCTTTCACTACTTGATCTTAGTGGGATGACAAGTGTTGTCCCAAAGGAGTCCCGGAACTGCTTTTGTGTGAAGCAAGATGATCGAGTTGGCAGGTGCAACTCTGGATCATTGTATAATCATGTTATCACATCATTCAAAGATAAAGGATACTCTAAATCATCATTTATTGATTCATCGGCAATTTGCCAATTACAATGTTCATCTGACGATTCTTCATCGTCAAGATTGATTACAAGGGGTACAATGTCATTTAAAACAAAACCTCCACTATAACCAAGCCGGTTTGGTATCGGCTTCTTCACGCTGTCCGTACCTTGGGCGATGATTGATTTGGACTCATTACGTAGAGGAGAGAATCGGTGAAATAATTCTCCATCCTTAAGCGGTTGTTTGTCGCGACCACCGTCTTGACCTCATTATTAGTGTCTACATATTTGAGACGATGAAGAGTAGGCGGGACTATAACATTACCGTGGATCCAAGGTCGACCCAACAATAAGTTATAGGAAGTCTCTGCGTCAATCACATAGCGGTGACTTGGACTTTAAGTCCCCATTTGGCACTTAATCGGATTTTACCAAGTGGGCGGACCCACTGGTGTTAAATCCGTAGATCATGTGCCGATTGATGCTAACTTGGCGGGAATTCCCAGATGATACATGGTAGGGGCATGATGCTCCTGTGAACGGATCGACTTGGATCGGTTAACTTCACTAGAGCCAATATACGGTGAAGTATAGCGGCCTATCGTGCTTGGAATTCCTCGTGCATATCCTCCTTTGTAAAGGTGATGCGGGGAAGTGTTTAGTCGCAAGGTTGCATTCTTTGGGCGACTCTTACGGACTCGGCCTAATCAGGGTGAGAAGACTTACGAATCGGCGAGGGCTTCTTGAAGAGCTTCTCTCGTCTCTTTTGATAAGCGGACAACTCATAGAAGTGATCCTTGCGGGGATATTGGCTAATTGGGCCATGGCGTCGAGCGGTATGGAGAGTTGAAGTTCGGTTTATCTCTTCCAATCGGTGAATCGAGGCTGCCGGAGTTGAACTTCATGCCGCTTTGCAGTAGCTTTGGCGCCACTTCTGGCGCTTTCTCCGATGGTGAGGGGATTTGTTGGTACCCCAGCTCACGAGGCGTTTTGACATTAGGGTGGGGACTTCGGGTACTTGTATTTATACTCTTGTCCACTCGGTGGCATGGGCTTCGAGTTCCCCTTGGACGGTGGAATGTTACCACTGTTCATCGTCTCCCTCGAGTGCGGAGTAGCATGGCATGCCTTTCCCTTACGCCCGGCTTTTTCTTGAAGAAGAGGCTACCCATTGCTCATCTTCCGGTAAGTGCGGGTGGACCCACAAGACTTCGCATTCGGGTCAGATATACGATACAAGTCCTTTACGGCGTTGCTTGTGTGGGTCGTCATTCACCGTCTTCAACGCAACTTTGACCAGCGGTTCGAGGTTCAAACCATGTCAATGGCACCGACCGAAACTTATGGATACGCATTAGCTCCGACCTTCTTCTCTTTGGGCGGCTTCATAGTAATGACCCTACATCAATTAAAGCACGGATTTTGTCCTTAAGGTGAAGCGAGGATTTAGTGGGGTGATGAAGCGCCCTATGGTATGCACAATATCTTGGGTCATTAGTGTTCATCGCCTCCTCTTGATTCGAATCGAGGGAGCTTGATCTTGTTATTTTCCACAAGATATTTGAAGAGACCGGGAATCTCGTCGTCCCTAAAGGAATAGGACTGGGAATCTCGGCTCTAAGGCCTTGTTTTGTGGCCCGGGTTGCCACGTTATTGTGCTGTTGCGGCGCCATTCTTCTTCTTCTTCTTCTTTGGGGTTGGAGTTGGAACGTTTGGTTCGCAACCGCCGTCTTGGCTTGCTCTTTCCCTTTGCAGCGGGACAAAGTTAAGCCGGAGCTTCGTTGTCGGTGACCCTCTCGCCTTTTTCCTTTTGAGGAATCTCTCGGCTTGCTCTCCACGAACCTTCAAGTCCTTCCACGTTATCGATGGTGCTGTACCCATTGCTTCAAGCACATCTATTGATAAGTTGCTGTGGCAGGTTTGGAGGATGAACTCCTCTGTTATTGGATCCCGGCAGTTCATTGCCTTGTTCCGGAATCGTTTAACAAAGATGTCCACGGTTTCTCCGTCTTTCTGCTTCTCGTCGAGCAACGTCCCGATCGATACCTCGGTATCGTCATCAAAGAAATTGGTAAGGAAGCTAGACTCCATGTCGTCCCGGTATGAATGCTCCGGCTTGAGGCGGCGGTACCATTCGGCGACCCGAAGGGTGCCAACGAATGACCGAACCATCAAGGGTTCGTTGCCAGAAATAACTCCGAGGTGTGACTTGAAATAAATCAAGTGCTGCGTCGGGGAACCCTTCCCGTCAAATGGTGTGAAGTTTATTAAGTTAAACTTCGACGGGTAAGGGATTGATTCCCACTCCCTCGGGTATGGGCAAGGAATACCTGTCTTCTTTACTTCTTGAGCGGAAATCAATGAATTGATTTTGCTCTCCAAGTCTTTGATCTTCTCGCTCTCATGAGCAACAGCAGCGTCGCGTGGTTCAGGGGGGTTATCATCTTCTGGTGCTTCCTCCTGATCCGAATCGCTATCATCTTCATCGACGTTGACGCGCTGACTTGATTCACCTTGATGTTTTGTCAGGGCTTGGATCTGTTGGTCGTGCATTTCTCTCATCGTCTGCATGGCCAACTCCATTTCTAACTTGAAGTTTTCCCGTTGTTTATTCAACGCTTCGTCTAGCATTTTGGCCACTTGATGCATGCGATCATAAGTGTTTCTTGGGGGCTCCCTCGCTAGATACGGTATGATCGGATCGCGATTCTTGAGCCAATATCGGCGCATCACCCTCATGGGTAACCTTGAGAGCTTATCGTATCTGGACCGTCGGATAGTCGGACCATAAGCGAGTTAGCGTTGCGATCTTGGTGGGAATAGCGTGGCGATGATTCTTTCTGGTCATATTATTAGTGACCTCGGCAGCTCACCCTCTCGGGAGATCATCCTTTGCGGAATCGCCTTGTCCTAGGTCTCGGCATCTCCGTGGTGAGTCTCAAGGCCCGACACCCTTTCGGAGCTTCTTGATGGCAATTGCACTCCGAGCATCGCCTTAATGAGCTTGGAGCACAAGCATGATCAAGGCCAATTTGGGGAATCCTTGAGATTTTCGTACCTCTTACTGCGGTAGTACGGCTCATCGGCGTGTGTACCGGAGCAACCTGCCGTATGTTGGCGTGGTCTTTCGGGTATAACATCCTCATCGTCCGGATAAGCGTCTCCTTCGAGGGCGGGTCAATCCATCGAAACTTCGAAAGTGACTTCGCCTAGACTTTCGCCGATGTGGTAGCGAAGTCTCGGCGGACTCTCGGACCGATTTTCAATCCGATAGGAGAGCTGCGAGGAATCTTCTTGTCCTTGTTGGAGCAGGTGCGACCTCCTGCATGAGGTGACCCGTGATTCTCTTCGAGGACCGAGACGATCCTTGATAGTCGGTTTGGTGGTGGTGACGGAGTTGGTCACACCATCGATTCGCATGCGCACGCCTTTGTCTTTGGCGTCGTCGGTCTTAGGCTTTGGCGTTGGATTTACAGCGCTGTATCCTCGGCTTAAGCGCCAGACGGGAGGGCGACCGGGTTGGGGCACCATTAGACTTGGGCCTCCAAACTGGCGATGCGTTGGTGGCTTCTTTGCTACTTCTTTAACTCACGAGCTGTTGCACCAAAGCTTCGTGCTTGCATAAGGAGTCGCGGCGCTTCGGATCGCTCACGAAGTGTGGGCGGTTCCGTTTGACCACGGACCCACTCGTCGGTTGGCGGCTTGGATAGACCGTCGATCACTTGAAGCCTCTGCGTAAGTGCGGATCTTAGATCCGCCGTAGCGGACCCCATCCATGGATTGCATGGCCTTGGCAAGCTTGCATGCTTTGTCGCCGCTTTGGCGAAGCTCGCTGGAGAGTGCCGGGCGCGATCGTCATGCTCATCTGGCACCATCCGACTTCGGGCCGATTTCGCTCATGGGCGGTTGGACTCACTCGGCCCCGGGCTCTACATCGAGGCCCATCGGGTTCTCCTTGCGGCGGAGACCTTCTTGGGCGGCGGGGAACTGGATGCGGAGGAGGGTGAGGATAGGTACTCCTCGAACTTCTCTGGTGAACTTCGAACTTCGACCTCTTCTTCCACCGGATAGGGATCCTGGTTATGCACCACACCTCCGATTCGAGGCCTGGGTTCCCAATGCGGGCCAGCTTGTTCATGTAAAAGTTGGGATGATTGTCATTGATTTGAACTTGCTTACGGCTTCTTTGGCCTACAACAAAATTCAAGAGAAATATCGCTTTTATTTTAAGGCTTACAATGAAAATCAAAAGATTACAACTTTTATCCTTGTGAACAAACCGCGAGGATCTCGTTATATCGGGTCACCGCTTGCGTGAGTTCTTTGCTGTGCGGGACTTATTGTGTCCGTGGACCGCAGCGCAATTCGATCGAGTGGAGGCAGGGTTACGGAACTCAGATGTAAAGGGGCTTGTTTCACGAAGAAAGGCGCTGAGGATCACACTCACAAAGGAGAGGATGGCCGGGATGGTGAATCTACTAGGAGAAATCCGCGGTGCTATCCGAGATTAAAGGAAGCTTAATCTAGAGGGTATCTGCTGATTCGACCGAATTGGTTATCTTTGATTGAAGATCGGCGTTGGCCGAACTTGTGGTCGCCGTTGCTTTCGAGAACCGTCGCCCGATTACTGTAGATCGCCAAGAACTCTTCAGAAGTCGAGCCTTTGAAAGATCCCAAAAATCAATGGAAGCCGCTCCAAATCCCCAAAATCCGACCTCAAAGTCTCCAAAATCCGACCTCTCAACCTCCTCGAAGATGACACCTCCCCTATTTATACAATGAGGGGTGCAACACCTTGGTGGCTCGGCCACTGGCCGAGCCACCTGAAAGAATGGCGAGGTGGCTCCGGCAAAATGGCGAAACCACCTGGCCACTGGCCGAGGTTGGCGGCGCCGTCTTCGCGGCGTTTTCGTCGTTTTGCGTCGTTTCTCCGTCGATTCTTCGTCGATTCTTTCGGTCTTCGGGCTTAGTTTTGCTCGGTAATGTGCGTCGTGTTTGAGTCGTGCCGATCAACTTCGAGCTTAAGCGGCCCGTTTGCATGGCGGACTAAGTACGGTTGATTCCTTCTCATCGGCGTTTGAGTTTAATCAACTTCGACGCGCCGTTTCATTGGCTCGTGCGTCTTGCCGACTCACTTCATGTGCTCGTCGACTTCGCTCTATCGTTTTGCGGCGTGATGCGTTTTCGCGGCGTCGGTTTGTCGAATGGATCGTGGGTTGTCAGCCGCCGTCCGCGAGTTTGTTCAGATGCTTGATAAGCAATTTTTATGCCTACGATGGCCATGTCACTAGTTGCGATCTTCAAAGATCGTCGCTAGAAGTGCCGTTCTAGTCTCATCCATCTTGATTTTCTCCCACAAGCCTCGGTGTTTGCACGAGGTTCTCATAAGACTTGGCGAGCAGTAGTAGAAGCGCTGATCCTCGTCTCCTACTTTAACATCTATGTCTTTCAAATCGATATGATCCTATCAAACTTGTTGATGTGTTCCGGATTGATGAGCCCTCCTCCATCTTGCAAGTATACAATTTGGATTTTAAGTAGATCGGTTAGTTAGACTCTTCGTCATGAAGGTACCCTCTAACTTCTTCCACTACATGACCGTTTCCTCTCCATCTACCAAGAAAGCTACATCCCTCTCGAGGCATAGGATAATTGGCCGTGTTTCGGATCCAACTCCTCCCAATCCTCATCGACATATCCTTGTTCTTCTTCTCCTTTCCATCCAAAGTCTTGTGCAATTTTTGCGAAATTAGAAAGTTTTTCATCGCATCCTCCAATAAGAAAAATCGTTCTTCCCATTGAACTTTTCAATCTCGAATTTTCCTACTTTTCTTGATTCTTGGTTGGCCATCCTCTGTTTGTCTTCGTGAATCCGCTTCTCTCGGGAATCACCGAACACCCCTCAAAATTAGAAATTACACCACTTCCAATCGAACAATAGCTCGATACCAATTGTTGGTAGCGGACAGCGAGCCGTCGAGAGAAACCACCACAAGCGAAAAGCGGACAAAACACAATAAAAGAGTAAAGACCACGAGATTTCGTGGTTGACAAGTTGCCTACGTCCACGGGGTAAGGAGGGGATTTCCACTAATAGAAAGAGAGAATACAAATTAGGATTACAAGTTCTCACAAAGAAACCCTAAAACAAACCTCTCAATCTCTCAAAGATCTCCTCTCCAAAGATGCACAAAACCCTCTGAAAAGCTGCTCCAAAATGTGCTTAATACATCCCTAATAATCAGGTTTAGGGTTATATATAAACTCTAAACGAACCGGGTTTAAAACCAAAACCCGTTTTCGAATCTGCCCAGATTAGTCGACTACTACTTCAGATTAGTCGACTACTACTTCAGATTAGTCGACTACTACTTCAGATTAGTCGACTACTACTTCAGATTAGTCGACTACTACTTCAGATTAGTCGACTACAATGCCTAGTAGTCGACTATTCTGTTCTGAAAACTGTTTGTGCATGTTTTTGTGCATGTTCTACATAATCAATTCAGAAAAACTAAGGTTTCAGCATGAACAATTATTCGATGGAATGCCGCTGGGTCCATAAGCTTCTCATTTTCCTTCCATTGCCCTCGATAGATACTAATACTCTTTAACTCTAAATCATAAGAGTATATCATTCGATGATCCATCAACAAAATCCTATATTGCATTATGCACAAGGGAACGCAGAACATATAAGGACATTTATAAGAGAAAGGTGTTAGATTTAAATCAAATGAAAAGAAATTGGACTCCAAAACAGTTAGCAGCTACTTTATTGGGTATTCTGAACGATCCAGGGGCTATAAGTTTTATGATCCCACACTCGGGAATATTTTTGAGGCAGAGCGGCAACATTCTTTGAGGATGTTGAGTTTGGGGAGAAATAAGGTTAGAGACATTGCCTTTGAGGAGGAATTGGCTTTAAATCCAATCCATCTGATCATTTCGACAATATTCAAGTACCTATACTGTTATTGTTCAAGAAATAAATCAGGAACCTCAAGAAGGCAATATTGAACAACTTCTGTTCCAAAGAACAAACTCAATTGTTAGATTTAAATCTAATTAAATCTATTTGTGGGCACATATGTTAAATTAATGTGTAAATCTATCACTTAAGGAAACCCACTAAAGTGATCAATTAAGTTGGGTTATCGGTATTTATATATTGTCATGGGCTAAATGCTGAATGCAGGGTTGTAATTACAATTTGATGAGGGCCAAATTGTAAAAGTGCAACACCTATATATATGGGGTTATGGTCCCTAATCTAGGGTTAACACAAAATTCTCATCTCTTTTACCCCATCTAAGAAAAGAGATCTAAGGAAGAGAAGAAGCCCTAAGATTAGAAGATCCATCAATCCACTCAAGATCCAAATCATAGATTGGTGTGCTTCGCACTTATGATGTTTATCTCTTTGGATTAATCATGTTTAAGATCCTTAGGATCTAACAAGTGGTATCGAGCCAAATTAAGTGATTAATTCTTAGGGATTTAAGATTAAAATTGGGTTTTGGATCTAATCTATCTTGATTTGAAGCTGTTCACGGATGAGCGGTAAAGATCGTTTTCTTTCTTCTTGTTCACGGATGAGCGATAAAGAAACGAATTTTATCGTTTTTCCCTTTCGATTTTGGGGTTTTGGCGTCGTCCCTTGGTCCTCGCCGGCGATGCTTCTTTGGCGGCTCCTTGGTCCTGCCCGGTAACTGGTATTGTCAGTGAAGGCGGCGTATCGGGAACCCTAGGGCTTGAAACCACAAGTGCGGGAACCATCGGTGGCGGCTCGGTTGAAACCCTAAAGGGTGAAAGGATCCAACGAACCTGCGTGTTCGTTCTTTCGGTCGAACCTCGTGTTCGAACTCAAGTCGAACCTCGTGTTGAAACTCAAGTCGAACCTGCGTGTTCGTTCTTTCGGTCGAACCTCGTGTTGAACTTGAGTGAACGGTTCGATTCAGCGTTCCAGCGAACCTGCGTGTTCGTTCTTTCGGTCGAACCTGTGTGTTGAACTGGCGAACCGGTTCGATTGAACTTTATGTTCCTTTTGTGGGCGAACCTCGTCAAATTTGAAGTTGTGGCGAACCTCGTCAAACTTAAGTTGTGGCGAACCTCGTCAAATTTGAAGTTGTGGCGAACCTCGTCAAATTTGAAGTTGTGGCGAACCTCGTCAAACTTAAGTTATGGGCGAACCTCGTCAAATTTCGAAATTGTGGGCGAACCTCGCTTTTTGGCAAACCTCGGTTCATTTTGGCGAACCTCGCCTTTTGGCGAACCTCGTCTTTTGGCGAACCTCGGATCATTTTGGCGAACCTCGCCTTTTGGCGAACTTCGCACTTTTGGCGAACCTCGCCTTTTGGCGAACCTCGCCTTTTGGCGAACCTCGTGTTCATCGGTCGTGTTGAACTCAAGTCGAACCTCGTGTTGAAACTCAAGTCGAACCTCGGGTTCTCACTTCGGTCGAACCTCGCGTTGAACCTCAAGTCGAACCTGTGTTCGAACTCAAGTCGAACCTCGTGTTGAAACTCAAGTCGAACCTCGGGTTCTCACTTCGGTCGAACCTCGTTGAACCTCAAGTCGAACCTCGTGTTCGAACTCAAGTCGAACCTCGTGTTCGAAACTCAAGTCGAACCTCGGGTTCTCACTTCCAGTCGAACCTCGCGTTCGAACCTCAAGTCGAACCTCGCTGTTCGAACTCAAGTCGAACCTCGTGTTCGAAACTCAAGTCGAACCTCGGGTTCTCACTTCGGTCGAACCTCGTTCGAACCTCAAGTCGAACCTCATTTGTTCTAACTCAAGTCGAACCTCGTGTTGAAACTCAAGTCGAACCTCGGGTTCTCACTTCGGTCGAACCTCGCGTTGAACCTCAAGTCGAACCTCATTTGTTGAACTCAAGTCGAACGTGTTCGTTCTCAACGTGAACCTTGGGTTCAATTCAGATGAATTTCAAATTTGGGATTAATTGAATCACTCAAATAATCCATTAAGTCTTTTGGGCCTTTATTTCTTATGGGTCCATCTATGGTTGATTAAAATGGAGAAATCTATTTTAATTGTTTAATTGGTAGTGAATCAATTATTTAATTCAAATAACACAAAGGCATTAAGGTTGTCTTTTATTCTAAATGATTAATTGAAACAAGATGTTGCCAAAGTAACCTCTCTTGTGTAGATTGTTCATGAGGGATATTAGATGTTTGTGTGGATGTTTTCGAGTAATTATTTAATCGCCCAAAGGAAGATTAATAATTATGTAGACTACATACACATCTGCGAAGATAAATCGTGACAATTATAAGGTTTACATGTGGATAATGAATCAATCCAAAGATAGGTTTATTATTTGACATGCGTTATTGTCGATGTTTGATCATTGCAACAAGATATCACTAGAGTTAATATTCTTGTCCAAAGACTTGATATTAATGTTGTACAAGATATCTTGGATGGGGATATGTCATTATTTGAATATTATTGATTACTAACTTCTGATTATTAATATGAAATCTTTTGTTTATTTCAGCTAATGCATCTGGCATCAATTTACGCTAACATCAACTCAATTCCCATGCTAAATGGGACTAATTTCAAGGTTTGGAAAGAGAACATTTTAATTGTTCTTGGTCGCATGGATCTAGACCTTGCATTAGAAGCTGAACAACCCCAACCTCTCGCTGCGGAAAGCACTCGATGCAAAGAAGGAGTATGAGAGGTGGGGCGTTCAAATCGCATGAGTCTCATGATCATCAAGCGACATTCGAAAGCCTTTAGGGACACGAGAATCAGAAGGGATTACTAAAGCCAAAGATTTCCTTCTTGAAATTGAGAAACATTTTGCTAAAATGATAAGGTAGAAACAAGCAGCTATTAGCTAAGCGATTTCAATGAAGTATAAAGGCAAAGGAAATATCGGGGAGTACATTATGGAAATGTCTCATATTGCTTCAACTTAAAACTTGAAACTTCGATCTATGTGATGAGTTATTGGTGCATCTGGTATTCTTGTCTCTTCACGCACACTTTAATCAATTTAAGGTCGTTATATAGCGCGGAAGGAGAAATGGACTCGAATGAGCTCATTTCATCTTGTGTCACAAGAAGAAACAGATTGAAGCAAGATAAGGCGAAAGTGCTCATTGGCTTACGCGTAAGGATAAGAGCAAAAGAAAAAGAAAAAGAATGGAAGGCACTAAGGTCAGTTCAAAAGAAACAACATAAGGATAATCGGGGTTGTTTCTTTTGTCATAAGGATGGACACGCAAAGAAGGATTGTACCAAATATCACGCTGGCGTGTCAAAAGTGCGTTCCTTACTTTGGTGCGATACGAGGTTAATTTAGTCTCGGTACCTAGAAACACTTGGTGGTTAGATTCGGCTTCTACTACTCACATAAGTGTTTCTATGCGGGGTTACTGAGCTACGAAAGCCAAGTGATGGTGAAAGACACATCTTTGTGGGCGATGGACAATCGGTAGATGTGAAAGCAATTAGGCACTTTAGGTTATTGTTAGGAGCTGGTTCCTATTTGGATTTGAAAGATACTTTTGTAGTCCGATCTTTTAGGCGAATTTGGTTTCTATTTCTTTATTGGACAAATCAGGTTATTATTGTTCATTTGGAAATAACCGGGCTAGCTTATCTTTAAATTCAAATATTGTGGGAAGCTGGTTTCTTGAGTACTTTTGATAACCTATATTTGCTTGATCTGATTGCTTCTTATAATGAAACCACGAGCGTGGAATCACGTGGTACTAGCGTAAATTAAATGAGGAAAATTCAGCATCATTATGGCACAAGCTTGGGTCATATCTCAAAAGGTAGAGTTGGCGTCTTGTGTCCGATGGTATTTTGGATTCCCTTGATTTCTGAGACTTTGATGTATGCATTGATCAGGGAAAGCAGACTAAAGTTAAGAGATTAGGTGCCAACAGATCTTGAGCGTCTTAGAATTGATACATCTGAGATATTTGTGGGCCATTCCCTACGGCATCACGGAATGGTCAACAATATTTTATATCATTCATAGGCGATTACTCACGCTATGGGTACCTATATCTCATTAAAGAAAAATCGGAGTCTCGGGCGTATTCAAAGCTTTTAAGGTGAAGTTGAGAACCAACTCAATAAAAGATTAAAACCGTTAGATCGATCGTGGTGGTGAGTACTGGCGGATATGATGGTTCGTGAACAACGTCGGGACCATTTGCTAGATACCTAGAGGAATTGGTATCGTCGATTACACCATGCGGGATCACCTAGCATGAATGGTGTGGTGAAAAGCAACGAGGACTCTTAAGGATATGGTAAGAAGTATGATTGCTCATTCTTCTTTACGAGTCACTCGGGAGAAGCACTAAAACTGCTGACTTACATTCTTAGCAGTACCAAGTAAAGCGTTGCTAAAACACCTTATGAGCTTTAGGCTCAGCCAGTCTAAAACTTACCCATTTGGGGATGTCCAGTGAGGCAAGGCCTTATAGGCCAAATGAAAAGAAATTGGACTCCAAAGCAGGTTGCGATTACTTTGTGGGTATTACGAGCGATCCGAGGGCTATAAGTTTTATGATCCCTTTTCGGGAATATTTTTGAGATGGGAACAACAACATTCTTTGAGGATGTTGAGTTTGGGGAGAAATAAGGTTAGAGACATTGCCTTTGAGGAGGAATTGGCTTTAAATCCAATCCATCAGTCATTTCGACAATATTCAAGTACCTATACTGTTATTGTTCAAGAAATGAATCCAAACCTCAAGAAGGCAATATTGAACAACTCCTGTTCGAAGAACAAACTCAACAACCTCAAGAACCGGTGCCATTAAGGAGATCCACGAGAGAAAGGAGAAATGCTATTCGGATTATTATATTGTATTTCTTCAAGAACATGAGGAAAGTAATGGTATGATGGAAGATGATCCAATCAACTTCCTTCGGGCCATGAAAAGTTCTAACTCTCAAAAGTGGATTGATGCCATGAATGAGGAGTACAAGTCTATGCAAGACAATAAGGTTTGGGAACTTGTCCCATTGCGAAGGTGCAAAACCAATTGGTTGTAAATGGATATTTAAAACCAAGGCGGATGCAAATGGTAATGTGGAAAAGTATAAAGCGTCTTGTAGCTAAAGGCTATACTCGGAAGGAAGGCATTGACTATCTGAGACTTTCTCTCGGTTTCATCGAAAGACTCTTCGGGACTATCATGGCACTTGTTGCTCATTTCAATCTTGAGTTACATCAAATGGATGTCAAGACTGCATTTCTCAATGGAGACATTGATGAGATGATCTATATGGTACAACCAGAAAACTTTGTGTAAGGAGACCCAAAGAATATGGTTTGTAAACTAAGAAAATCCATTTATGGACTCAAGCAAGCTCCTCGTCAATGGTACCACAAGTTTCAACAAATAATTATCTCGTTTGGTTTTGAGATGAATATTGTTGATGATTGTGTATATCAAAATTCAGTGGGAGTAAGTATATTTTTAAGTTCGTATGTGGATGACATTTTGCTTGCCACTAATGATATAGGCTTGTTGCACGAAACCAAGAGATTTCTATCAAAGAATTTTGAGATGAAAGATCTTGGGGACGCCTCTTTTATATTAGGAATCCAGATACATCGAGATCGTTCTCGAGGTATACTTGGATTATCACAAAACAGCTATATCGATAAAGTACTCAAAAGGTTTGGCATGCAAGATTGCAGACCAGGTGAAACCCCTGTTGCTAAAGGAGATAAATTCAGTCTCAATCAGTGCCCTAAAAGTAATCTTGAAATTCAGGAAATGCAGAAGATTCCCTATGCTTCAGCTGTAGGGAGTCTAATGTATGCTCAGGTATGTACGCGTCCGGATATTGCGTACATTGTTGGGATGTTAGGCAGATACTTAAGCAACCCTGAGATGGATCATTGGATCGCAGTCAAAAGGGTTATGCGGTATCTTCAGAAAACAAAAGATTATATGCTCACATACAGGAAATCAGATCAGTTGGAGGTCATTGGGTACTCTGATTCTGATTTTGCTGGATTCCAAGACAGCAGAAAGTCTACTTCACGCTACATTTATATGTTAGCAGGAGGAGCTATATCATGGAAAAGTGTCAAACAGACACTTGTAGCTTCCTCCACTATGGCAGCAGAATTTATAGCTTGTCATGAGGCATCCAATCATGAAATATGGTTAAATTTTGTCACCGGTCTCAGTGATTCGAAAATATTGAAAGACCACTAAAGTTATTTTGTGATAATAAATCCATGATCATGTATTCCAACAACAACGAAGCTCAACTAAGTCAAAACATATTGACATTAAGTTCCTAGTTGTGAAAGAAAGAGTACAGAGTGGACAGATATCCATAGAGCATATTGGGACAAACTCCATGATAGCAGATCCTCTTACTAAAGGATTACCACCCAAAATTTTTCAAGAGCACACTGCTCATATGGGGGTGGTAATATTTGAGGATATCATGTTTTAGTGGGAGTTTGTGATTTTATTGCTTTATGAGTATTTTGGACCTATTCAGGCTTTGGTTATTTTTCTGATCAGAATAAAGTATTCAGTTAACCACTCTGTTACATTATGATTAAAGTTGACCTCACTAAAGTTTTCGGTAGGACCAGTTAAAAATAGGCATGCACAGATCACATTGCATGTAATTTTTCATGCTGTACATCCATGATTGATCTATGTCATTTGGCTGTACTAGTATATGTGACCATTGATGGGTTTGGTCACGATAAATGTGACTAAAACCGCTTTGATCCTATATTGATATGGTCAATGGATGAGATTGTTTGGAAATACCCTTGTATGTGATAGAGATTTTGAGCTCATAAGGTAATACACATTTTAAGGATACATATGGTGCCCAAGTGGGAGATTGTTAGATTTAAATCTAATTAAATCTATTTGTGGGCACATATGTTAAATTAATGTGTAAATCTATCACTTAAGGAAACTCACTAAAGTGATCAATTAAGTTGGGTTATCGGGTATTTATATATTGTCATGGGCTAAATGTGCAGATACCAGGTTGTAATTACAATTTGATGAGGGGCTAAATTGTAAAAGTGCAACACCTATATATATGGGGTTATGGTCCCTAATCTAGGGTTAACACAAGAATTCTCATCTCTTTTACCCCCATCTAAGAAAAGAGATCTAAGGAAAAGAAGAAGCCTTAAGATTAGAAGATCCATCAATCCACTCAAGATCCAAATCATGGATTCAGGTATTGCTTCCGCACTTATGATGTTTATCTCTTTGGATTAATCATGTTTAAGATCCTTCAGATCTAACAAAAGGTCCAAGTTCCAGCCTATGAATAAGATCCCAACTTACGCAACATCTTGAATAATTCAACTTTGATATGTCCATCACAAGAAATCCACCAACAAAGGCCAATTTCGCAAATCCAAGTCTCCCTTGCAATTCAACCAAATGCATACCCTGACCTCTGACATCCAGCTTAGAGGTAACAGGAGAAGGAATTAGCTCAATATTATCACAACTCAAATCAAACATAAGTATTTGCGTAGGATCTTTGAGATTTAACCCAGCGGTCTCCCAATAGAGATTTCCATTAACACAACGTGCAACTTCGCTTTTGATAATCAACTCTTTGCAATCAAGGAACAGATCTATTTTCCTCCAAGATGAGCTAGATTGTGTATCAATTAAACTCATGTTAATAAGCTGTTCCGGACAAAGTGATCTAGAACGCGTCACTGTTAATACGTAACATGACCTCAGAGTACGATTGCCAGTCAAATCATGTGCCATCTGCACAACCTTATATTTTCTACTTTGGGGATCATATCCAAATCCCAACCCGTTGTAACACACCACTGTATAACTTTTATTATCCCAAACAGAGAGTTTCTCATGAAGATCCGGGAGGGTTATTAACTCTGATGTGGTAGTATTGAAGACCGCAATATTTTTGTGATAACAAGCATAAAGGCAGATCAAACCAAAGGAAGAAGGTAACATAGAATCATAGCACCAGGGCACCTCCATGGCTCTCAATTTTGTGTAGCTATCAGGGCCAATGCTACAAAGGTGAAGCTTACGAAGAAATGGGGAGGTACGAGAGATACTATCAAAGTATAAGAGATAAGACATGCTCGGATTTCGATTTCTATATTCATCAACAAAGTGATAATTGTTGATGCCATAGTTCCATTGTTTTGACACGGCCTTGCATATAGTTAAGGATTTTTGAGGAAGATGATAAAATATTTCCGCAAGGATTTGTGAGGGGATATAGAATTCTACATCACTCTTCTTCAAAGGTTCCATGTCTTTCTCCAAGCCGTTTTTCTCTTTGAAAAACCATAGTTTAAAGATGGCTATTAAGTAGGAATACAGTAACGTGAGATAGCCTTGTACTTTGTTCTTCATGGCTTCCATGGCATTTTTCCATTTTCGCGAACCCTAGTTTGTACAGGAGGAATTAATCAGATAGATTCATAGTGTTATATATATAACAGTGTGCAAAATAATAGAACTATCTCAATGAAAACAAAGTTCTTTAAACTATAAAGATAACCCAGCAATTGTAATTAAAACTAGTAGCAAGAAGCTTAGAGGACATTACTTGTTGCTTAGGATTTTCATTGCGCAACATGATCAATCTTTCCTCTCCTGAAATTGGGATCAAAATTGATTGAGATAGAGAGGATCTTTAAGGAGATTGGGTGAATGTTGTAGTCATTTGGTGGGGTTTGTTTAAACAATACCAGGGAACTCTTTGCGTACAAGTAGACCCGACCCGCAGTCTTGACTTTTTTTTTTTCCCCTTCTGAATGAGCTGCGATAGCTAACTAACGCGCTGAAAATTCTCACTCACTCCATTTTTTCTAGGATCTCAATAACTATATAAATTCCTCCAAGTTGGTCTTTTAACAAAGCATCAGTAAGGCATTGTTAGATAAAATGAAATGATAAGCATACAAGGGTCGGATCTTCGTGTGGTGAGGACAAACATAATTCTTTTATGGGTTTTTCGACATCATCAACAAATAGTGATATGAAATTTTATATGTGGAAATTGCACAAACGGGCATAAAATATCCATGAAGAATTGTTGTATAGTCATGTACCAACCTAATTATTCTCTTAAGAGTAGAAAACAATACGACTTTGTTTCAGTTAAAAGGTATAGTACCATTTTTGTTTAAAACTTGATAGTTATCTGGATTTTTGGTGCAGCTTCAATGAGACAATTTATGGTTTGTAATTTGGGGTTTTGGGGTCTTGTCTTTGAGATCTCCACGGCCGACTTCTGAGAGAAATTAAAATCAAAATATTCTTGTGATGTGGAAGCAATTAGAAAAACACCTCTGTGTTGTAACTCAAAATAATATAAGAGATATATACCCAAGTTCAATATCTGGGAAGCTCTTTCAGCTATTGGTTGAAAGTTTCAAAGTATTCAACAGTTTGAGAGAAGTACGTACTGGATTTTGATTATTGCCATCCTGTTTCAAAATTGTTAAAATAAGTTAAGACAAGCAGTGAATTCGATATGTTATGAATTTTGAATTTGAACTAGGTCATGACCTTTATCAGTTTAATGGGAGAAGTTGGGCAAATTTCTACATAGATAAGTTGATACCTGTGTCGGACACTGACAGTTCCTTTGAGCACTCCACTCATGCAGACTTGACACTTCTCAAATGTGGCCTCTATTCTATTCTATAATATGTTTTACAATTTAAGAACTAGTCGAGCACTTTTTGGATGCGTTGTATACTTGTCATTGGGGCCTGTCAAAAATGCTCGCTGTCCAGTACCCGGCTCGGTTTCAGCTCGTACCCGCCCAGGCCAAAACCCGACTCGGGCCTGCAGGAAATGACCCGAGGGGCTTGACGGGGCCCTGGTACTTTCTTCAGAACCTGTCCCGGCCCGGCCTGGGATGGGTGCTGGTCTGAAGACCTGGGACTGGTTGAACAACCGTTGGGCTTGGCTGTCCGTTGGACCTACATAATAAACCTAACAATAATTCATTAGTTTGATAGAAGAAAATTAATTAACAGTACATGCTTAGAGCTGAGCGGACAATCATTGAGATATAGAGATGGGTGCATGTATCCTCATCAGCATCTCATTAATTATGACTGACTGCCACTGGCTGAATGGCCTATTGAACCGCTCAATGTTACTGGTACTAGGAGTATAAGACAAGTATCATAATAAAGTAAATTTGCTTAGAAACAAATTAAAAACATGCTAACTATCAGAGAATGCATAAGTTATCAATTTGAAACATATATAGAAAAACGAACGAAGACTTCAAAAGTCGGATACTCTCTCAAAATGTGCACAAGTTATCAATTTGATTACAATCTTGGGTTTCACTAGGTACTAAGTGATTTTTTTCTTCTTTTTTGCAAAAAATTTACATCATTTTTGAAAAATTTTTTACATAAAACCACCTTTCATTTTCAACTTATATGTAAACCAATTTTAATGCGGGTTTTTCAAGAAACAACTTTCTAGTCAAATTTTCACAAAATAAAAAAAAAGCATAAAAAGTGCATCTTTAAGGTACGTAATTTGTATCCTAAGTAGACATGAACACTAACAAAGTGAGTCACGTGGAATTATTGTATTGATAACAAAGTAAGTGTGTCTGCATGGTGCAGTTTAGCAAGCGATTTTGTCTTTGCTAACTTGCGCCCCCACTTTGGAAAAATGGGGAAGAAGAAGAAAAATGGAGGGAAGAGATCACTAGATCTCAGTCTTGGAGGTCCGAAACTGAGTTTGGCTTCCTTTTCTGACCAAATAGAGCCTAGTATTGATGTTGATGATGACTATCTCAGTGAGGGTCTAATGGGAAGTACTGGTCCAAAGGGTGAGAGGAAGAAGATGGGTATGGCTCATATCCTAGCAACTCCTTCTCCGGCAGTGTTTCCTTCCTTACAAGCTCAATCTGGGTTTCAGGTAGCTCGACAACTTAGTAAATCTCCAATTAATAATGTTGCATCTACTTCTACTTTGAAGATCGCATCGAGGAGGGTTTTCCCCCCTTGTCTGCAAACAGATCAAATTTGGTTCAATCTTTGCCTAATTTGACTCGAATTTCTCCAAGTTTGAATCAGTTGAATAGTATTACTGTTACATTGCCTAATCTTGATTCTGGTGCTTTAAATAATTCTTATGAGGATTCAAACAATTCTGTCATAATGAATGGCAAGGATGGAAATATTAATATTTCCCATAGATTGGATACTGAAGGGAATGAAGTAACAAGTACTGAAGATTTGGTAAAAAGGAAGAATCAGGATGGTAATACACCTGAAACTATGAAGTCTTTTGTTAGCTTGTTTGCAGATAACAGGAAATCTGGGAATGGTATTCCCCTAAACTTTGTTCCATCTTCTCAAGCCCATATTGCTGAATTCTCTGCTGAGGAATGGAAAGAAGGGGAGGATCTATGGAAATTTGCCCTAATAGGTCATGTAATTGGTCTCAATGTGAAGTTCAAATCTATGGAGACTTACATCAATAAATTTAGGGGTAAGATCTCAATTCCAAACATATCACTTATTAAACAAGGTGTTTTTCTATTTGATTTTCACACTGAAAAACAAATGAGAGATGTACTGGAGGCAGGGCCATGGTTTTTTGGTTCAAGGCCACTGGTTTTAAAGCCATGGACCATTGATGCTGACATGGAGAAAATACAGGATTGTAGCTATCCTATGTGGGTTCAGTTTCCTAATCTTCGATTGAATCTATGAAGTCCCACTGGCATCAGTAAGGTTGCAAGTTTAATTGGAAAATCAATTACAACTGATAAACTCACTGCCACTAGACAGAGACTGACCTATGCAAGAGTGCTACTGGAAGTAAAATTGCCTTTAAAGACCTCCCTACCGGATCAACTTACTATACAAGGGCCTGATGGTAAGTGCTACATTCAGAAAGTGATATATGAGCTGAAACCAAGGTGGTGTACACTATGTAACATAGTTGGGCATGAAAAGGAGAATTGTAGAAAGCATCCTATGAAAAAGAAATGGGTACCTGTCAATAGGCAAGTTGGCAATGATCCTCAAGGCTCTTAGGTGATTCCTCCTCAACAAGTGTCTCCTCAAGAGGAAGTGGAAAGAAATATTGAAGTGGCAGCTAAGGATCCTACTCAATTCTCCTCACCTACCATAAATGCAACTGGGTTTACAAGTGTTATCAAATCAAATGCAGCAAAGAAAACAGTAACAGTTGTGAGAGGTAATGCAGATGAACTCAGGACTTCTTATATACAAATGTCACACTTTTCTCCTTTGGATCAGCAGATATGTGATTTAGACCCCTCTGATATTGATAGAGGAGGACATTCTCAACAATGAATTTTGCCATATGGAACATTAGAGGATTTAATAAGTCCTCTAAACACTCAATTGTAAAGCAGTTTATACATGACTACAAGCTCTCTTTTTTAGCTCTTCTAGAAACTAAAGTCACTGGCGGTAAAATGCAGTTTATAGCAAGGAAAATTGCAAGGGATTGGAAATGGATTTCTAATGATCAAGTGGCAAATTCAGGTAGAATATGGATTCTCTGGAATAGTGAAATTCTAAATGTTCAAGAAATTAGCTATTCTGCTCAAAGTATAACATGTTCAGTAACATCAAAGGATGATAGGTTATCATGCCTAACAACTATTGTTTATGCATTTAATACTATGGAAGGGGGGAAAACTCTTTGGCAGGACCTCATCTCTTTTAAACACAATGTTTCCTGTCCTTAGATTGTTGGAGGAGATTTCAATACAATTTTAAATAATGAGGAGAAGCTTGGTGGTACACAAGTTGCAAGCTCAGATACAGAAGATTTCCAAAACTTTATCAACTCAAGTCAACTTACTCACCTGAAGTCTACTGGTTGTTACTTCACTTGGTGCAATAAACAGGATCCTGAAACTAGAATATGGAGTAGACTGGATAGAGTGTTAGTTAATGAGGAATGGATTCACCAATACACCTCAAGTCAAGTGGGCTTTCTATTACCTAACTGCTCTGATCACTCTCCAGCTTTACTGACAATAGCTGAAAACGATTTTCATGGTAAAAGGCCTTATAGGTTCTTTAATATGTGGGCAAAGCATCCTGATTTCACTTCAGCTGTTGAATCTATCTGGTCACAGAACATCAGTGGATACAAGATGTACAAATTTTATACAAAGCTCAAAAACCTCAAACCTGTTCTCAAGGAGCTAAACAAGAGACATTTTATGAATATCAGTGAGCAGGTCTTAAGAGCAAAAGGAGAATTAGAAGACATCTGAGGAGGCATTTGAAACTGATCTTTTCCATGCAACTCTAATAAAAAAAGAGAAGGAGATTACTCTCAAATACTTTAAACTTGTAGACTGTAAGCTCTCTTTTTATAGACAAAAGGCAAACATCAACTGGAGCCTTAATGGTGACAAATGCTCTCATTATTTTCACTCAGTCATGAAAGCTAAAAGACATCAAAATAGAGTTCTCTCTTTATACACTGAGAGAGGTTCTAGAATAACAGAGATGACTGACATTATATCTGAATTCACTGCGTATTATGAGATGCATTTGGGGTCTGCAGTTACAACAATAGCTCCTGATCCTGCAGTGATTTCAAATGGTCCTACCCTCTCTCTTTCTCAGCGTAGCACACTAACACTTCCAGTTTCTAAGGAGGAAATCAAACATGCTGTATTCTCTATGGCAGATGACAAGGCCCCTGGACTAGATGGTTACAATGCATATTTTTTCAAAGTTGCCTGGAATATCATTGGTGAAGACCTTTTCCTTGCTGTTGAGGAGTTCTTTTGTTCAGGAAAGCTTCTAGGTGCACTCAACTCTACTACCCTCACATTGGTACTTAAAGTTCTTAACCCTCAAACTGCATCAGATTTCAGACCAATAGCCTGCTGCAATTGTGTCTATAAAATAATTACCAAAATCATTGCTGCTAGGATACAAGGAGTTATGGGACACTTGATAAGTAATGCTCAGAGTGCTTTTGTAAAAGGCAGAGTTATCTCAAATAACATTCTACTTGCTCATGAACTTATCAAACATTATGGCTGGAAGCATACCTCTCCTAGAGCTATACTGAACATTGATTTGAGGAAAGCCTTTGATACCATAAACTGGGAATTCATCAGGTCTATGCTTATAGGTTTGGGTTTTCCAAATGAAATGATTGGGTGGATTATGGAGTGCATTTCCACTCCTAAATTTTCCTTATCTCTCAATGGAGGCCTACATGGATACTTCTATGGTGCAAGAGGTTAAAGGCAAGGTGATCCCCTTTCCCCATACTTGTTTGTCATAGGCATGGAATATCTGTCAAGGAAGCTGAACACCTTGAAGTCTGATAGTTCATTCAAGTTTCACCCTAAATGTGCTAGTTTGAACATCACACACCTGATCTTTGCTGAAGACCTTCTCCTCTTAGGCAAAGCAGATATGCAGTCGATAACAAAGTTGCACAATTATTTAACTGAATTCAGTCAAGTTTCAGGTTTGGAAGCAAACCCAAATAAATGCTCTGTATACATCAGTGGTGTAGATGATAATCTCAAAAATCAGATATGTGCCTATTTGAACTTCTCAGAAGGCACTCTGCCAGTGCGATATTTGGGAATGCCACTCATTTGAAAGAGGCTTTCATGTTTGGATTGTTCCCCACTGATCAGCAAAATATCTGGTCAATTCCAAAACTGGCAGAAAAAAAAGAAATCTTTCTTATGCTGGGAGAATGCAACTGATTAAGTCAGTGATACTTGGTACTCAGATCTTTTGGACCAGTAATTACATATTGCCAATCAAGATCCTTGAGAAGATTGATAGCTTGTGTACTGCATTCTTATGGGGAGGCAAAATTCCTCTTGTTTCCTGGAAAGATATCTGTCATGACAAAAAGCAAGGGGGCTTGCGGATCTTTTCAGCAAAAGCTTGGAACTTTGCAGCAGCCATCAAGCTTTTATGGATGATTCACCTTAAAAAAGATTTGCTATGGATAAAATGGATTCATGGGAACTACCTAAGGCAATCAAGTATCTGGCAAGTCAAAATGAAAGTGAATGATTCGTGGATGTGGAAGCAACTTCTCAGAGTTAGAGACATGGTGGCTGAATAGCTAGGTAATGTTGAAAACTTGTGCTCAGTTATCAACAAATGTTGCAGTGATGGTAAGCTACAGCTCTCCTCTATTTATAATACTCTGCAACAAACTAATAATGTTAGCTAGTATAAGGCAGTCTGGGGTGGATTACATTATCCTAAGCACTCCTTCATTCTATGGCTAGTTATCAAATCAAGACTCTTAACTCAAGATAGATTATGCCGTATGAGAATACAAAACACAAATCAATGTGTCTTGTGTTCAAATCAGCAATTAGAAACTCATAACCACCTATTCTTTGAGTGCCAATTCTCTTGTAATGTTTGGAATATGGTGATGGACTAGTTGGGGTTTAGCTGGAGGTCTTGCAACTGGAATCAAGTGATTAACTGGTATAGTTTCAAGCTTAGAGGTGATGAATTCATGAAGAAATTGAAAAGAATAGCTCTGTCAGCTACAGTGTACATGGTGTGGCAGGAAAGGAACTTGAGAAATTTTTAGCACAAAGCAAGGAATTCTGAGCAATTAGTTCGTGCAGTAAAGACTACTATCTACACCATTATCTTGAATGTAAAAATCCCTGATTATCTGCAAGAGAGAGTTGCGAGATTGTAAACTGCGGTTTCTTTTTCATTGATTACCAGTCTTGATGGCTGGATTCCTGATGTACTAAAACTTACATATGGGAAATGAAATACAAATTTTTCATTGACCAAAAAAAAAAAAAAAGTGAGTCACGTGTGTTGAATGTGAATTTTTGTCCCCTTTGCATGAGGACATTCTAACATTGATTTTTGCAGGAGTGGATACTTTCGTTAATTATCTTAAGCGTGAGATATTTTGGGTATTTTTAAAATATGGACATTTAATTGCTGCATTGATTTTCCTGTGAGGGCGATTCTGAAATTCTACAACATGCGACTTACACAAACAAGGACTAGTTCATTCGTTAAAAGCCAAACAGTTAAAGCACAGTATAAAAAGATACAACCATCTGTTAGTTTGTTACCGTTGTGGTAGGAGCCGGACTCGCTCCTATTCTTCTCCTAAGCAAGCGCGCGCTCTTGTAAAGTACTGTATATACTCGTATTAATATGTGAACAAAACTCATTCCTACATTAATTCAATATTATTCACCTTTTTCTTCACTTCTCTCTCTTCCCCTCTCACTCTCTTAAACCAAAAGAAGCCCTAATTTGTTTTAGAAAGAGAAACTAGGTAATAAGAGAGGTAGCGAGAAAGAGAGAGAGAGAGAGAGAGAGAGAGCGCTCAGCGAGATGCAGACATGGTGGTTAGCTTTTCAAGTGGTTTTTATTCTAATCCTCGATAAAGCCGCTCGTCACTTTGGATATGTAAGCATATCTCTACTTCTTTGCCGAATATTAACTTAATTTTTATTGTATTTATATATTTATTCATTTTGATTTTGTCGTGATTTTGGGGGTTTGCTGTAACGATTTGGAAAGCTTGGGTTTATGGGATATGAATTTAACCAAATTTAAGCTTTTATTATGAGGGTGTGTGTGTGTGTGTGTGTGTGTGTGTGTGTGTGTGTGTGTGTGTGTGTGTGTGTATATATATATATATATATATATATATATATATATATATATATATATATATATATATATATATATATATATTTCCTTTTTTTTTCTTTTGAGTATATACCTTCCAAACCATATGTATTTTAAAATTACCGTCAAAATCATTGAAATAGCTGTTTTACTCTACAAAGTTATAGTCCTTCAATTTGACCCCTCATCTTGATCGGTGTTAGTATTTCTACAGATTTTAGATAAATTTATTTTTTAATCCCTATATATTATGAGAAAGAGAGGGATCTTTTTCTATAGCGCTGTAAAACCGCATTACATCGGACAACTTTAACTTCATTAATATCGTAAATTTTATCGTAATCTAATCATCTCATAATTCGTAACTTTTATTGTTTTTACTTGACGTGCTACCATTTTTATTGCTTTAATATCTTTTTTTTCTTCCATTTAACGAAGGTTTTAATTAGTTTGTTTGCTGGAATTAGAAATCTCGCGAAATAAAATTAAGGAGACTCACTGAACTCGGGTTTTAGCAATCAATCATGAAAATATCCTTTGGATGATGATAGATTAGCCTTTTTTAAGAAGTTACTAACAATTTAACAAAATATTCTAGTTTTATTTGCTGACAGTTAAAGTGGGCTTAAAATTGAAGGGTGATAACAAACAGGACGATAAAATAGCTATTTTAATGATTTGGAGA
This sequence comes from Asparagus setaceus, assembly GCA_012295165.1. NCBI lineage: Eukaryota > Viridiplantae > Streptophyta > Magnoliopsida > Asparagales > Asparagaceae > Asparagus > Asparagus setaceus. The sequence continues at coordinate 45,582,690 of CM022706.1, read as the reverse complement.
GTAATTTTAGAAATATCTATGATTTGAGGGGTATATATTGAAAACCCTTCTTTAATTTAAAAAGTGCGCTTGCTGTTGTAGCCCTCTTTCACTATTAAGGAACTTGAAGTGATGGTAATTATGAATTTGGATCCTCTCCACTATAAAAAAGTAGTGGAGAGACCACTATTTTTAATCTTAACCGTTGATTATTTAGTAGGCGGTTATGACACAATCTAAATCTAACACTCATCATATCCATGTGTATTGCACTCATTCCTAATTTGTACTTAAAGAAAAAATCACAACCACCAGCTATATAATTAATGGTTGTGATTATGTAGTGATATCTCGATTACTTTTTTGATAGTGGAGAGGATCCAAATCCTGATAATTATATTCTATAATTTATTCTTGCGATTGACTGCCATTTTTATGAGCCAAAATGTGGAGTTACGCAACGTTGTCTATTTTTCTAAATCCGATTTTATTTCATGCCCTATGGAAAAAGTGGATAGTTAACACTTGCGTCGGTTAGTTTTTTTGTAATTGGTCAGTGAATAATGTCTTTCATTCACCATAAGTGTCAGTTACTTTTCCATGACTTATTTGCTCTATTTTTGTTTCATAGCTGAGTAACTATATGAGCTTGGATTATTTTATTAGCAAGTTCTCCAATATACGCAATGCATTTATTGCATAGTAAATTTGTGTTTAACAAATTAATAATTAATACTAATGTGAATAAACTTTTCGAAAATTATTGGCAAATATGATATAAAGCATCTTATTATTAGAAAATATGAGGAGAGGGGAGAGTTATCTAGTAGTGGAGATGATAGTTATGGTGTTTTGTGATCTTTCCAACTTTATGCCTCTAATTAATTAGTTTCAATGTGAAATAAGTTGTTGATATTATATATTGAATATTTTAAAATTTTGACACACATTGGAGTAGAACGAAAAGTGTAGCTTTTCTTAAATAATAGTAACAGATAAATTTTTTGCTGCAGGGTGCAAGCGATCAATTTGAAACTATTGCGACGATTATATTAGGTAAAAATTTTCAAACCTTTAATTTAAAATCTTGGACTTTCATTTGTCTAATGGGTGTCCATGAGAGAGATAGAGAGAAATTAATAGCAACTGGGTCTCCCCTAATTTGCACAAATTTCTCTTGTTACTTTTTTCTTTCTCTATCTCTCTCATCCCCGATTAAGTGCCTATGAGCACCCATTAGAAAAACCCTTTTTGATAGTAGTCTCTTAAATTTTTCTCAGTTTGAAATTAACCAGTCAAATTATTGATATTGCTTATGTCCCCTAGTTCTTATATTACATTGATTTGATCCCACAAGTCATTGAATTTGCTATTAGGTACTCCGGTTCACATAAGTTATTTCTAATTAATCCCTCCAATGATGAGTAGAAGTAGCAATTGTAGAGTTTGATTTAAGACAACTTATGGGAAATTTTAATTTTGGGGGTTGGGGTGGGATGGGGTGATGGACCGTATAACAATTTCAATAATTTGAGTGACTAATTTCAATAGATGAAAAATTAAAGGGACAAATATTGGAAATAAGGAATCCTATGTAAAAGTCTTTCTATTTATTCTTTTTTTTTTTTATCGTTTTCTATTTATCTATGTAACCTGCATTGTTACACCTCCTGATTATAACTTTATATGTGCTCTTCCTTTTTAATGGGGCAGGCCTGATTGTTATTGGCTTTCTCTCATTGTGGTTACAATTGGGGGAGAATTACATTCCTGAAATTTTCATTCCTGTGAGTATTTAAATTTTTTACTCTTCTTGAGACATGCATACCCATTATAAGCTATAGACATAGGTCAGTTTGGTTAATGTTAAAAATTTATTAGAAAAAATTGAGTTTATTCATAAGTACTTTAAACTTAATTACTTTTGTAAATATGAATTCTTAAAGGGGTGAAAATAAATTTCTCAAATGAGAACATTCCTTTCCTTTTCTGTTTCTCGAATAAATATCACCAAATCATGGATGTTCCGTTTCTTTTCTTTTTTCTTTCGCGTACAACGCGTCTTCGTCAGGCATGCTGGAAACGTTTTCTCTGAGAGGCAATAAAAGAATTTCACTAAGAAGATGAAAAAAAAAACATTAAGAAATTCTTTAATCTTTCTTTCAAAGTAATTATCTGTTAGAATTCACGCACAATCGAGTGGAAATAATTGCAAAGAACAAGCACGAGAATAAAGACAAGCAATCGCAAACACAGAGATTTACATGGTTTACACAAATTTGGACTATGTCCACGGCAGAGGCGCGGTAATTGGATCTCGCAAGCGGCAAGATATAGCGTTGCGTTAGTGATCGGCGGTCACGCATGGTGGTCGCGAGAGGGAGGACTTGCGATCGTGAGAGGAGGCACGGTGACCGGATCTTGCAAGCATCGATGAGTGGAAAGCGATTGGCTAGAGTGAGCTTGGCCAGAGCTTGGCCAAGGAGCGAGAAATCTCGCTAAGGCAATTCATCGAACACCTTGTGTGCATGCGATGGATAGTTTAGGCAATTGTACCAATCGAAGCAAGGTGGTGTTGGCAGGCAGAGGTTTGCTATGGAGGAACTGCTAGAGATTTGCAAGGGGAGAGTTTGCAGCAGTAGGGTTTGGACGAGGGTTGAAGTCGCAAGGATGATGACGACCAGCGGGTCCGACCTGGTCAGAGCTGATTGACGATGATGAGAGTTGCCCTTAGCAGCAGTGGCGGTCCAGAAGAGGTTGTTGTCGAAGTTAGTGTCGAAGCAACGAGGTTCAGGATGAACAATAACTTGAATAGGACAGTAGTCCGCGGGTGAACAGTACTCCCTGGATGAACAATGTCATTCGGCAAATGCTAGAACTAGGGTTTTGCAGTGTGTAGAGGATGGTGAGAGGTTGTGAGCAATGGGGTGGTGCGTCAAGGTTGAATCAAGTGTCGAGGCCACCAAGAGGAAGCGCGGAGTTTTTGGTGAAACCCCCTCGATGGCTCGATGTCGAGGAAGAAGAATGAGGTCTCTCTAGGATCAAGAGGGTGGCTCTGATACCATGTTAAGAATAAAACTTTTGGGAGAAAAGAAACTATTTTATTCATTGCACTGAAGTGTTTAAATGCAAGAGCAAGAGAAAAGGTTCTAGTATCCTAAGCGATGTGGGACTAAAAGAAAGAGATACAATATGCCTAATAACTATATTTAACATAGAGCACCTATGGAAACTATCCATCCCTTGGACTCAAGAACAGTCTTGGTGTTAAGCTTCTCTTTAGAGAGAAGCCATAAAAAGATTTTGACTTTCATAGGAAGTGGAGATTTCCATATAAAATTAAAGCCCTTAAATGAAATAACGCTACCATTGATGAAAGAGTAGATAGATTTAACTAAAAAATTGCCTGATGGGTAATAAGGCCACCAAAGCTTATCCTTGTCACTGTTGCGTACAAAAGAGAGGTTGCTGAGAAACTTATTCAGGCATGAGAATTCTTCTCTTTCGATAGGGGTGATTGGCCTTCTAATCAAAGGTTTCCATCTCTAATTGTCCTCAATGATGATACCCTGTGATCTAATTCTGATATGTTTTGATAGAGCAAGGTCATAAGATAGAGGGAACAGAGAAGTTAATGAATTTGGACATGTCCATTTATCCTTCTAGAACCTGATACACGAACCATCACCCACATTCCATTATACTAGACACTTAAGTGCTTGGCTACTAGAGAAATATCCTGCCAAAATTTAAATGCATTAAGACTATGTGGTGTGTAACTAGGATTCGGATATACAGAAGAGTACAGAGATGTAAGAACTTTTCCCACATAAGAATCATTCTGGAGTACTTTCTACATTCATTTGGAAATCAGAGATAGGTTGATGTCATGAAAGTTTAAGAATACTCAAACCTCCTTCCTTTTTGGGTTTGCATACATGACTCTATTTCACAAGGAAATTGCATGTAGAACTTAGATCATTGCCTCCCCATAAAAAATTTCCTTCTAATTCTATCCATTTCCTTAATAAGCCAAATAGGAAGTTTGAAGAAAGAAAAATAATATAAGGGAAGGGAGGATAGAACCTAGTTAATAAGAGTAAGATGACCTCCTATGGAAAGTTGTTTACTTTTCCACATGGACAATCTCTTAGAGAATTTGTTTGAAAGAGGTTGCCAATCTTATTTGGTAAGAGAACCCCTTTTCATTGGAATCCCAAGATAGTTGAAAGGAGCATGATCAAGAGAGCAGTTGCGAACATTTGCAAAGTTTGCCCCTTTGGCTGATGATTTACCAAAATAGAAGAGAGAGGTTTTTGCATAATTTATTCCTAAGCCTAAAATGTCCTCAAACATATAGAAAATTGATTTGAGAATGGAGAAATCAGAATTAGTGGCTCTACCTAAAATTGTATCATCAGCAAATTGAAGGGATCAGATATTATTCAGTTTCCTTTTGAGATATAACTCAGATAGGTCACCAGAGGATACACTAGTAGAGAGCATCTTATTAAGGACATCAACAACAAGGATAAAGAGCATAGGTGATAGGGGGATCACCCTACTTCAATCCTCTAGTGCAGTTGAAGAAACTAGAGCGGGAAACATTCACCAGTATAGCAGACTTGAAGGACTGTAGAACGTCCCCTATCCACTGACACCATTTGTCTCCAAACCCCCTAGCTCTGAGTAACTCTAGAATAAAAGACCAACTAACACAATCGAAGGCCTTCATGAAATCAACTTTAATCATGTAGATTTCTTTATGTTTGCTAGAGCATAAGTGGAGCAGCTCATGAGCAATAATGCATAAATCCAAAGTTGATTTACCACTCTAGAAAGCAGATTGAGTTGGATCAATAAGGGAGGATAAGAATGGGACAAGTATGTTAACAAGGACCTTAGTAAAAATCTAAAAAATATCATTTAGAAGACATATAGGTCTAAAGTCTTTTACATGACATGCTCCTTCTATTTTTGGAATGGGGGAAATGAGAGATAAGTAGATATTATGAAGAGGAGAAGAATAATGGTGGAGAGTATCAAAAATAGAAAAGATATCATCTTTTATAACATCATAGAACTGTTGATAGAAAATGATAGGATAACCATCAGGACCCAGGCATTTATCTGGGTGAAGCCAAAAGACAGCATTCTTAATCTCATCCTTTGTGAAATTATCATCAAGACTTTTAAGGGTTGGAGAAGGGTTAGGGTAAAGAGAAGACCAATCCAAGGTAAAAGAAGATTGACTTTTTGTAGAGAACAAAGAAGAGAAAAACTCCAGAAAGTATTTTTTGTTTATCTTATTCTGAGGATACAATGTGATCATCAACAATAATATGAGGAATAAAATTTTTTCTCTTGTTGAAAGAGGCATTTTTGTGAAAGAAGAAAGTATTGTTATCACGAACTTTAAGCCAATTGATTCTTGATCTTTGGCACCAGAAAATTTCCTCTTCTTTTACAATAAAACCAAGATCAAGACCTAAGCTGCTTTCTGGTAGAGATTTTAGATTCCGATAGGGGTCTAGTCTCTTCACAAAGAGCAAGAGACTCAATAGATGAATGAATTTTCTTTTTGGAGATGGAAATGGAGCCAAAGATATATTTTTTACCTCCACTTGATTCTTCTCTAGAGAAGATTAAGTTTAGCCTTAAAAACAACTATGGGATTACCTTTGCAAGAGAAGGAACTCCGACAATTACTTAAAAAGTCTTTAAAGGAGGGGTGGGAAAGTCAAACTTGCTCAAATCTGAAGTGAAAAGAATTGCATGAATCTAGGACAATAGGAGTGTGATCAGAGCAGGATGCATGGTAAGCATATTGGATAAGTGAAAGAAAGTTAGCTTCAAAGGCTGTATTGATAAGGAATCTATCTAACCTTGCAAGACTAGGGTCATCCCTCATGTTAGACCAAGGGAATTGTCGACCGCTAAGAGGTAAGTCCATTAGGAAAAGAGAATCAACAACTGTTTTGAAGCATTTATATCTCTAAAAGAACTGGTTTTACCTTTCCTTTTCCCTAGCATTAAGAGTCACATTAAAATCTCCAAAGACTGCCCAAGGAAATGGATAGATAAAAGAAATCCTATTCAACTCCCGCCAACAAACCTCTCTCTCATCTCTCTCAAAAGGACCATAAAGAGTAGTGATAATAACTTTTTAATAAGAATGTTATGGGTAAGGATAGCTGTGACAGAAAAGATCCCTATATAGGAACCAAGATAGTCAAAGAGATTGTTATCCCATCCTAGAAGCCCATCACCCCTTGACTAAAGAGCATCTAAACTAAGCCCAACATTTATCTTTTGGCTACCCAAGGCTTTAAGAGTTCTAGGACTAATGGAATTAAGCTTAGATTCTTGAATATCAACTATATCCACTCCAGAAAAGAGAATACAATCTCTAACCAGCCTTCTTTTAACAAAGTTATTTAACCCTCTAACATTCTAGGAACCGATCTTCATTAAAAGAAGAAAGTAAACAACCCAACTAAATCTTAAGATTAAACTTAGAATTAAGAGTTGTTATTAGCTCTTTCTACCTCTAAAGCTTTCAGACTGCTTAATGCCTCTTGAGATAGGGGCTCTTTGATACCACAATTGATGGCAATATTTGAAAGTTCTTCTATAGGAAAAGAATTAAGGGGCAAAGCAGGAGTAGAAGTAGAGGAAGACTGACCCTTTCTATGTGGAGGAGGCAGAGATCTCCCTGATCCAGCCATGAAGCATTGGTAGGGCTTGTGATTGAGAGATAAAGGGCAATTTTGTGCTTCTGCTGTCTGATTCGCCTTTCAAAACCCGGAGGCTGACCTAAGCACGAGATAGCATCCAATAGAGTTTCTTAGGGCTGAAGAAGAAGAAGTATCAGAGCTAACATGGGCCGAGGTTGGGGCTCTACGTGATGGGCCAGCTGCGGGGGCTTTTTTAAGATCAGACATAAAAGCTTTCCAGTTTGGCCTTGGCAAATAAATAGATTTACCCTCAAAAATAACTTCTACCATATCGGGTAAGTTGGTAGCTAGGAAACTTTTGACTTGTTCCAAATCCTTTGATTTCACAGGATCTTCTGTTTGCTTAACTACTTCCTCACTTCTCGCTAGATTTGAATTATGAAAGATTACCCTTTGGCCATTTCTGTCATCTTCTTGAACTAAGGCAATATTCTCTGACAATTGCTCATGTGGGGGCTCGTCTAAGGAAAAGGGGCGTTGAATCTCTGACTCCATGGCTTCCCAAAGGACATGCACGTCTCTCCAAGAGAAATGGGAGGAAGTATCTCCTTCATTCACAAGGAATTTAGTCCCCTTCGTAGATTTGAGAATCTCCTTTGAAATAGCCTCCCTAATTGTGTCAATGAAAGATTTACCTTCCATCAGTTGACCACTTACAGGAGATATATAACGAAAAGGAACAACTCTTGGAATATCTTGCGTAATAGAGGACTTTTAAAAGAATTTTGCACGCTGATATTTCCTCCATGAAAAGAACTTGAACTTCTTTAGAACATGCAAAAACTTCTTCATAATCCTTAAGCAGGGCAGATTGAAAATCGTGATCCCATAGATGGAGAGGGAGATTGGACAACTTGACCCAAACGAGCTCTGGTTTTGGATGAACTTCCATCCCTTTAGTTTCCATCCATTTACAAAAGGTTCTCCAGAAAGATCCCGTATCTATATAGCCCAAAAGAATTGCTTGCTCTAGTAAATCCTGGGAGGGAAACTGCAGAAGAAAAGTACCTTGTTCTGAATGAAAGATTTGATGATCTCATTCCTTGGTATTGAAGCGATATTCGAGCATATCCCTAATTTCCTCAACTGAGGGAGAACCAACCCCAAGGGATAAAATCCCAAAAGAAGATAACTTGATGATCTTGTCCTTGATAGAGGAGGAAGTGGGGATGACAGGAATCTTATGTTGCTGGAGATCAGAGGAAGGCTGAAACATGGCTAAAGGTAACGCCCTAGAAGTGTGGCCAACTGCCTTGCACTTGAAGCAGCAGAGGGAGGTAAGATTTCAGGTTCTTACCATATGATTAAGATCTCCATAAAGAAACACTTTTTGGGATTTTGAAGGGGGATACCACGGTTAGAGATAGATACACGTTCTCTACCTGTTCTCTTCCTATGAACTACCTTTGTCCTGCCCTCTTCAGAGGTCGGGGCAAGACCCACCGGGAGGGGAAGAATCCCTTTGTCCTTTGATGAAAAAGCAGATGGATTCTTGAATAGATCTGTAAAGGAGGAGAAGGGTTTCAGAGAATTGGGATTCGGGGTTTCGGAGAAGAGGGAGGTGAAGGGTTTTGGTGGCTTATGAGGTTGATTTGACAAATCAAGGCCATGTGGATGAGGTGGAGGCGGAAAAGAGGAGAAACCCTTCGTAATGGAGATTTCTCCATTGAAGATACTCACCTGCCTCCTAGGAGAGAGTGCCACCTCCCCTAATCGTCTTCCTAATCGCCTCTCCATTATGCTTTTTTCAATTTTAATACAAATTAGATTGTTAATCACTTCTAATGCTTTCTGTCAATTGACATAAGCATTTTGGTGACATTACATAAAAAATCTTGATCATTTAAGATGGCAAATTTATTCTTATGTTTAATACCTTAATCACTTATAAAAATAAAAATATTGTGACATATTGGGCAACTTGTATTAGATAATTATATTGCATTTGATTTTTTTTCTTTTTTTTTTTTTGGAAAATATTAACTTGTGACACATTGAGTGAGTTGCATTTTCTTAAGGATGAATGAAAATGTAGAACTTAAACTAAAGTAAAACATTAGAATAACTAGCAATTCAATTAGTATCTAATTACATAATTGGTAATCTAAGCAATTAAAACATACAATATAATAGTCTAGAAAATAAATGCAGTGACCCAATTAACCCCATTTAACCTGGTTATTTCAAGTTATCAAACATACCATCATGGTTTAAATTTGTGTAGTCATCTTCAATGACTGTGCTTTCTTGCTAACAGGTGCCACTCATTGGGAACATTCAACTTATTAAGGTTGATGATATTCATCTGGTGCGCTTCACTTTTTTTGTTCATGTAGTCAACCTAGTTCTCCGATGCGCTTGGAAAATGGCCCTTCAAAGAGCGCAGGTTGGAGAACTTGTTGTTTCTCCAATAGAAAATATTGGATTAATATAAAATTTAGCAGCACAAATTTCACTTGAGAATTTTTTTAAACTCTCGATTTTGAAGGACTTAAGACTCACGGTATAGAAGAACTCAGATTCTCCTGACTAACAGGGGACAAAAAATAATGGAGAGACTATTATTTTAATTCTAGTAATCCTTGTTTGATGTATGGTTGTGATTTTTCTTCTTGAGGTGTAAAATAAGAAAGATTACAATTCATGAAGATATGATAAGTGTTATATTTTGAATGAATCACAATCCTTCACAACCATAAATCAAAATAATAATAATAATAATAATAATAATAATAGAGAGCTAGAATTGAAAAATAGTGGTCTCTCCACTTCGTTTTTAAAGTGGCGAGGGCTCAAATTTCAAAATGAGAGATTTAATTGAGGACTTTCACATAAAAGATATTCTAATAGAGTTTAGGTCGATCTATCTATCTATACAATATACTCAAAGGATATTTTTTACATTAGTTCCTTAAATTTGTAAGATTTTGAAATTAGTCTCCAACATCATGGAAATTGCTAATAGATCCCCCAGCCTTATATTTTCCTGCTGCTACTCTTGATTTGAGGGACTAATTTGGAACAATTTGTAAAAGTGAGGATCTAATAGTAGTTTTAATGATTTCAGGGACTAATTTTGAAATAACTTATAAGGATTAGGAGACCCAACAAACATTTCAATGATTTAAGGGATTAATTTGAAAATGTTGAAGATTTAAGGAAAGGCACTAATATTGAAGAAAACCTTACACTAGAAGTCTTATGCCTAATTGGTACTTGAAAAAATCTTAGACAATTGAGTGTGGAATTTCTCTATTTTATTCAATTACTTATTATCTCTTATTTTATTAATTTATTAAGGTGAACAATCCTCCCCTCTCAACTCTGAAGATTTCTTTAGGCTGGAGATACGGGCTCTAAGGATGGTAAGAAAAGATTCTCTCTCTCTCTCTCTCTCTCTCTCTCTCTCTTTCTGCAGTTTTATTGAAGAGAGGAAATTAGTTGAATAAATACATATTTTTGGAATTAGACTCGGGCAGCTCCTTCGCTAAGAGAAGCATTAAGGGGAGAGATGCGTAGGCTGGAAAATAGAGAATGATTTAATTGGTAAGATATTTCTTGGATTTCTCTATTGCATTCAGTTTATCAAGAATCAAAAAGTTTAACATAACACTATTGCATATTTTTGTCTTTCTATAGATCTATGCTATATCATCAAACTAGAAGTAGGATAATATTATACAGTGTTAGCTAGCTAGAACTAGATAAAAAAGTGGGATAACTGTTAAAAATTATCCTAGTTTTAACATATTTTGTACAAAAAGAGAGAGTTATAATTTCTCAAATAATCTAATGTTTTTAGACTAGAACTACGTGGTAAAAACTAGAACTCTCATTTTTTTATATTTTGTTTCTTCATCCTCTTCAAACCACACCATAAGATCATTTTGACTCTTCTCTTTATCTCTTATTTTCTTTTTATTCAAATATTAGATTTGTATGCTTAGTCTAAATTAACTACTCACAAGTTCATATTTCTTTAAAATTAACTAAAATTAAGAGATAACAGAAAGATGTTTGGTAGAGACCAAAGAAAAAAAAGCAAAAACATTGTTTTTCATATTTGTATTATAAAAATATTTTAAAAATAAAAGTCATAATCATAATTATAATGATTTCTTATAGTTTAACCAATAGAGATTATTTAATTTTAACATAAATAATTTTTAATTAATAATAATAAGTCTAAAATATAAATAATTGACTAACGCTAGTCAATTGGAACATTTTGTTAGAACTGGGACAATTTCTAATGTGGGATAAATTTTTAAAAGTAGGATATTTAAGTGGAATAATTGGAGTAATTTTTGAAGTGGGATATTAGGGATAATTGTTTGTATGGTTTTGGGTAATTTACGACAACCTAAGTACATAAGTTATGCATTTTGATGATAAGACAGTTATTTATATATTTTAAACTTGTTATTATTAATTAATAATTATTTATTTTAATATTAAGTTATCTTGAATAAATATTTGTTAGATTATAAGATATCATTACAATATAATTGTGTTTTTATTATTTTCAAATTATTATTACATTGCTTTTTCCTATTTTCTTTTTCTCTCTACTGGGCAACTTTCTGTCATCTGTTAATTTTAGTTAATTTTAATAAAATATGAATTAGTGTTATATTAAATTAAACTAAGTATGTAAATCTAACATTTGACTAGAAAATAAAATAACATATAAAGAGAAATTAAAAGCATAGACGATATGATCTTATGATGTGGTTTGAAGAGGATAGAAAATAAAATATGAAAAGTAAAAAAAACAAATATGAGAGTTCTAGTTTTTACCACATACTTCTAGTCTAAAATATTGCATAATTTGAGAGACTATATCTCTCTCTCTCTTTCTATAAAATATGTTAAAAGTGGGATACTTTCATACAATTATCCCACTTTTATTTTTTATCTAGTCTAGTTGACTAAAATTATATAATTTTATTCTAGTTCCAGTTCTAGTTCTAGTTGACTAAAGCCATAAAATTTTATTCCATAAATTATTCTAATTCTAATTTTGTGTTCTATTTGACTAACTAACCCCACCTAATTTTAATCATCCATTTATAATTTTTGATGATTTTCTAGCACTAAAAGTTTCATCCATCACACGTAACTAAGTATTACACTAATGACCAATGAAATTGGCCGAATATTAATGAATTTCGATCCTCTTCGCTATAAAAGATGTAGTAGATGGACTACTACTTAATCACAATTATCTATTCCTAGTGCGTGGTTATGATTTTTTCTTTGAGTGTAAATTAGGAATGAGTCCAAGACATGAGAGTACAAGGAGTATTAGATTTAAAATAAATCACAATCACCTACTAGTTAATTAACTATTAAGATTAAAAGCAATGGTCTCTCATCTAAATTCAATATCAACGAGCTATTTGGTTAAACTGTGAAATAAATTGAGGATTTATCAAGCATCAAAAGAAAAGTGGTCATCTGCTTTACCATTTTCTTTTGGTGTTTTTCCTCTGAATTTTTTTTAATGTTGTTTTGCGTTGCTTGGAAAAAGGGTGCTATGAAAATTAAAACATGTGGACTACATTCACTATGGTACATGAAACACTTTCCACCAATATCCTCTCATTTTCAGTGCTACATCACATTTTCAGTGCCACATCATCAATTTTTCTAGACAGCGAATAATAGGAAAACCACAAAGGTAATTATGAGCCCCACATCTGAGAACTTTCAACCATTTCCTTGCGAAAAATTGCAACAAAACAATCCCAAGTAAGAAAAAGTTTCACTGGGTAATCAAATTTAAAAACCTCCCAAAATCTAGCGATTTTATAAAGACTAATTTAGCTAACAAAAAGCTCTACTAGGGTCGGGGGTTAGTTAACTGGAACTCAAAACTAGAACTAGGATAATTTGTGGGATAAACTTTTATGACATTAGTCAATTAGAAGTAGAACTAGAATAAAATTTTACGGTGGTAGTTAACTAGAACTATAATCAAACTAGAACTGGGATAATAGTAAAAAAATTTATTCTATATTTATCATTTCTTTATATAAAAATACCGAGAGGTCTGGTCTCTCAAATTATCATAAGTTTTAGTCTAGAACTAGGTGGTCAAAACCTAAAACTCTCCAATACTATTTCTTATTTATTATTTTATATATTATTTATTTTTCATATTTTGGTTCTTCTCTACATCTTCTCTCACTCCAAAGGTCACCACCATCATCAGATTACTCCATCAACTCCGTCAGACTCTCCTACTACTCCTCCTTTGCATGCTGTTTTCTTTTTTATTAAATATTATATTTAAGTAATAAATCTAAAATATAAAAATAATAGGTTCATTATTTATTTAAAAATAACTGAAATCAAGAGATGCGGGAAATAAATATGGGAGAGTGAAAAACAAAGAAATCATAAAAAATTTAGATTTGTACTATTATTCTAATTTAGAAAAAGGAAAATTTTTGAATAAAAATAATAATTATTATTATTAACAATATTTTATAGCCTAATCAAAATTATCAACATTAATTAACACAATAGCAAACAATTACTAATCAAGAATAATAAGGTTAAAATATATAAATAGCAGTCATATTATTAAAATGTATAAATTATATACTTCTTGACTATTAATAATTTTCCCATATCATTTTATCGAATACCTCACTTAAAAAAATCCCAGTTATTCCGAAAAATATCTCACTAAAAAAATTATTCCACTTGAACAATTATCCCGCTTCTTAGGAAAATGCTCCAATTCATTAACACCCCCATTAGTTCAATATTTTGAATTCGTGAAAAATATTTAACATATAGATGATCCGACCATGTGAAATTCAATGTTGCCGGTTTGTGAGACCATAGTTAGATATTTAATATATAGATGAGGCGACAATATCCTTTTACATTCCTTCCTTTTCTACAGTTGTGAAAATAAATTTCCAACTCTGGGGGGAGGGGGGGGGGGCATGGGGTTAGTCAAGTAGATCTCAAAAGTAGAACTAGGATAATTTATAGGATAAAATTTTATTGTATTAGTCAACTACAACTAGAACTAGAATAAAATTTTACAGTATTAGTCAACTAGAACTGTAACAAAACTAAAACTGGGATAATTGTACGAAATTATGTACAAATAAATGAAATGAAGTGAGTACCTTTGTCACTGTCAGTAAGCCGTTGAATCCTTGAATTCTATTGACAAAAATTCCTTTTAGCCTCAGTAAGAGTTGAATGTTTGGCCACCAGCTACTTCTCCTAATCTATCAGAGAGATATCATGAGTATTATTCTGAAGGGGTCTTTCACTATTCTCTAATTCATGCTTCAATTGATGACTGATATTAGAGTAGTGTAATGAATTCAACTTCTTAAACTCGATCAATTTTCAAAGCCTTCAATTTCGATACAAACCTTAAACATCTTGCAGCCTCTGAAACTTTGCCTCCAACCTTTATCAACACCCTAAACATATGTTTCATGTTTTGTCCACATTTTGAAAAATGTTAAGGGTTTCTTGCCCTTACGAATATATTCACATATTCTAAACAACCCTCGAGAATGATTCCAAACTGTTGATGGAAGAAACTCCACTTGACTTGAAGTATGCAACCATCTATCATTGATCGAGGTCCTTTTCATTCCAGTCCATATTCTATCACCCCCTTCTCGCGTATTACCATGTAAGGTGACATCCTACAGTCTTTTAGAGAGAGAGAGAGAGAGAGAGAGAGAGAGAGAGATTACAAGAGTGAATACAGTTTTTAAAATCCTTCACTTCACTGCCCAAACGTGCTGAGGTTGAACACCAGAGTCAGGTTGAACTACCTTAGATTTCCATTGCATGACTGGTTTCTTCCTTCTATACAAAGCAATGTTATAACCCACAATCTTACAATGAGAATACCGCTTGAGTTTCGGTTCATGCACCGCTTGAGTTTCAGTTCATACACAACCCTTTGTCTGAAAAACTATCCATTAGGGCCTATGATTTTAATTGCATTAGGTAGGATGTCTGGCATTTCCACTTTGATAAGCACATGGCCTTAAGAGAGCCTTTGTTTACTTGTTAGTCAGCTTATCAGTAGTGATTGGGTTTCCTGTAAGGCTTGCAACCTTCTCAAAGCTCTAGATTAATGCTATGGGTTCAATCTAAAGCAAGGGAACTGAACGCAGAGAGGGCATGAGCTTGGATAGAAATTATCCGACTCCTCATCATTTGACGAATGGCTTAGCAAGATGGGATGAGAGCCGAAACACTATAGCGTAATTTAAGTATAGCACTCTTATCCTCCTGATCATTGTTAAAATTGAAAAGATAAACCCCTGGCTTAAGCAAACGCACTTGAGATTTAGCAAAGGTTAAATGTAAGAGTTTATAGGAAATACCTAAACACTTCAATGCAAATGTATATCGCTATCATTGTTCGATCGGCGTTTGTATTTCACCTTCTTTGAAGCATCATCCGTTTGTCTTCATCATGAATCTCATATGTGACTGTCCAAATATTCTTGAAGCTTGTACTATTTATTGTATTTGTACATTTTGTACCGCATAGCAACAACGTGACTTTCTTTCAAACTCATCACTTCATATTCCTAAAATAGTCATGAAAACTATACATGTAAGAAATAGTCTGTTATCATCAAAATATGAATGTATCTGAAATCATAAGTCAATAGTTGGGATCCTTCTTCTTTCATCCTATCATGCCCCACGACCTAACCGTAGTGCAACGAGGCTGGCACACACCACCCCGACGATGACTTTATTGTAATAATATGTTAATTATTGCTATTCATTTTCATTTATTTATCAAAATAGGTCAATTTGAAAAGGATAAAATTTTAGAAAAATAGACAAATATTTAAATTCATTTAATAAACCAACAATAATACCCATACCTGACCATTTATGTTCCCAACCAACCCCTTGCTTACAATTCGGTTCATATCAACTGCGTGGGAAGGAAATAAAAGCAATTTGTTAGAGTAGATTCAATAAGTACTGTCAAAGGAATATGAATCTAAATAAATAGACCTGTGAATGATAGTTCAGTCAAAATAAAATAAATAAAGATAGCGTAGATCATCAAAAGATAATGATGCTCAAAGAAATTAGTACGTTGATAACAAATGATAAAAGATAGCAGTAAAAATAGAAATGTATACTATAAAATACGTAGTAGACTAATAAGGGTAATCATACACCTCAGTAAACATAATGTCACTACTAAGCATGTCTACGCAAATCCTAATCCTACTGTCACAACTTATGCTAAAGATATAATAAATCACAAGTGAAAATAATGTGAGAACAATCATCAATATATCAAATAAAGCTGAGGACATCATCTACTCTACTGCAACACCATCATCATATCACATCATTGTATTAATTATGAAGTGAATTGCTAATTCAAATCACAATTACACTAAAAATTATTTTAAATTAATCTTTAATTATGTTCTTATTTGGATATGCAATGATTGAGTCTGTCCACTTAAGGTGGTAACATGTAAATGTAATCATAGTCACATAATAGGCTATCATCTGGGAGTCCCCTAGCCAACCAATTTACCTTAAAACATAAATCATCTCATTATTTGTCCTAATCCTCATGTTATTTAAATTATTTTTATCATATATATAGCGTTATGCACTAAATCCCAGTCCTCCGAAGCACTAACCCTACAACCAGTTAGATGCTACATACTATTGATAACATCACGCTCAATAGCTAACTGCCCGGTGCATGCTTACGTAATCACTAACCTAGGAGATCAAATACCACGCAGTCTAAGAGCAACTACTAAACCTGTTTATATGTACAAAGTATTAACAAATACAATCATATCAATCATCAAGGTTCAACATCACTCATCTTGTAACGATAGCTATATTATCATTTGAATCATCTACAAGTATATTCATGTCTTTTATATCAATATGTTGAGTTATTTGAGTGACAAAACGCTCCATATACTATGTAGTATCTCATGGGACTACTCTTACATCATCAAATACATGAATACTCCTTCAAGTCACATTGCTTGTAAAAATATTACTATTTCTCATCAATTTTAAGTATCAGCTTTAGTTATATATGGTTTAGATCCAAAGTAGTTAATTCCGAATCTCAATTTCAGATGTTATTTTTCTTTGTTGAATTTTTAAAGTTGAGTCGTTAGACTCTATTAGTTTACATTTGTAATTTTACTCCTTTAGTATTTGTTAGTTTTCAAGTTTACTTTTCTTGTCACTATATTTTGCAGCTAAAACCCTTGAAAGTATTATGGTTATCTTTTTGGCAAATAAACTCCATAATGTTATGGAGTTTTATAATTTAGTCACTTCAAGATAGAGTTCTTCTTTTCTCCATAACCCTTTTGAGGTAAGTTCGACGATTTCTATTTTGGTCCTCTTTTACTCTATTGGGTATTTAATTAACAACCAAACTGAAGTTTTTATAGGATACATATTTGGAATGTGTCCATTTATGTTTGAAAAAGCTGAACGCTTAAAAATGATGAGAAATTAAAATATTATTACAAGTGATGTGGCTAGAAAGAGTACTTAATTGATGATATAAGAGTAGTTCTATAAGATACCTACACAATATATGGAGTATTTTATCACTCAAATAACTCAGCATATTGATATAAATTAATAAATATACTTGTAGAAAATTCAAACGGTAGTATAACTATCTTTACAAGATGAGTAGTGCTCAACATTACTGATTGGTAGGATTTTATTTGTTAATCCTTTTTACATATAGATGGATTTAGTAACCTGCTCCTAGACTACAAGATATTTGATCTCCTAGGTTAGGGATTACATACATACGCGCCGGGCAGTTAGCTACTGACCTTGATGTTGACAATGGTATATAAGGCCTAACTAATTGTATGGCCAGTGCTTCGGAGAACTGAGGTTTTTTGCATACTATTATATGCACAAAGAAGTAACTTAAATTACATGTCAACGGGGGATGAGTAATGAGATGAGTTGCATTATAAGATGAATTAGTTGGCCAGAGGACTTCGAGATGAGTGCCTATTATGTGATTATGATTATACTTATTATGATTATGTTTATATGTTAGCACCTTAAGCAAATAGACTCAGTCATTGCATATGCAAATAAGAACATAATTAAAGATCAATTTAAAATAATTTTTGTTTATTGTAATTGTAATTTGAATTTGTAATTTACTTCATAATTAATACAATGACGTGATATGATGATGATGTTGCAAGAGAGTTGATGATATCTCGCTTTTTGATATATCGATGATTATTCTCATATCATTTTCACTTGTGATTTATTATACTTTCATTATAAGTTGTGACAGTATGATTAGGATTTGAGTAGACATGCTTAGTAGTGATATTATGTTTTCTAAGGTGTGAGATTAGCCTTATTAGTCCATTATATATTTATAGTCTACATTCCTATTTATATTGCTTTCTTCATCATTTGATATCACTCTACCATTTAACTTGAGCACTATTATTTTCTTGATGATCACTATCTCGTTGAGCTATGTTCATTTGTTTTATTTCGATTATGAATTATTATTCACAAGTCTGTTTATTTGGATTTATATTCCTTTGATAGTTCTTGCTAAATCTACTCTGGCTGATTGCTTTTGTTCCCTTCCCAAGTAGTTGATGTGAATTGTGAGAAAGGGATTGATTGAGAACATAATTAGTTGGATATGAGTTTTGTTATTAGTTTATTAAATGAATTTACATATTTGTTCATTTTTTCTAAAAGTTAATCTTTTTGAATTGACCTATTGTGATAAAGAAAATGAGTAGCAAGCAATTATAGGCTTAACACATTATTGCAATAAAGTCATTATCGGAGTGGTGTGAGCCAGCTTCATCACGCTTCAGTTAGGTCATAGGGGCATGATAGAGTTTTAGTGGTATTAGCACCAATGCTTAAAATATTTCAACAATAAAAAGTTAGAGTTTTTAGAAAAGAAAAAGAAAACATTCATGAAACACAAGCAAGTTTCTAAATCAACGAGTTCTACGAAAGTATTTTGAGAAAATCCTTTTTTTTAAACTTACCAGGTCCTATCAATAATCCGTTCCAAGCAGCGACATCGACTACCAAGCGCAATAATTAAAGTCTGAAATTAGTTTTTTCAATTATTTCCATTTCATTATATTTATTGCGCATGTTTGTATAATCTTGTGCTTTGTTTCTTTGAGATCCTTTGCATCCATATGACATAAGATAAATTTTTGTTATTAATCCACTTAGGGAAATTGCACCCTTGCAATTAAGCCCTCGAGTATTGTTGCACCTTTGTAATTAGGTGCTCTAAAGTTTGAGTGTTGTGCTTTAGTGGCCTAGTGCAATAGTTCAGTTTAGTGTAATTTTGCACTTAGATCTCTAAATCTTTCCTGATTGTTGAATGATGTTGGACGTGCTAATGGAGGAGTTAATGTCAAAGGATGCGAGAACTTGCAGTTCGGAGCTGGTGGAGAAGTTCGTGCGTTTTGTAAAATTCTTCCTTGCCATTTGATTCTTTTTTTTTCTCCTTGTGATGGGAAATATTTTTGACTTTATACAATCACACCGTAAAGCGTGATGATTATTCATCTTAAAGTATATATGCAAGTTCATATATTTTGTTACATCTTAAAGACTCTTTTTGAGTTTTCTTAAATTTTTAATCCACCTTATCTCATGTGTACATGTGTGTCTAGCACTTTTTATTTGTTAAGAGTATGTGCTTGAACCTGTTTTGTATACGATATTTTACATGTCAACCAACTTTCAAAGCTATTTGAGAAATCTTTTAAAGTATCTTAGATGATGAACCAGAATTTCGATTTGTGGTAATTTGCTGCCAGCTAGAATTCACATGTACCATGTCAAATTTACTCTAGATTCTCTGCCCACCATCTTGCTTACTGGACCAAATATGAAAACAATAATTCCACGTTAAAAATTATCTTGATGCAATTTGTGTCTATTTGTATTTTTTGTTGATTGTTTGCTGGTCTTGTGATAGATGGGGAAAATTGGACTCGTGGGATATTTGTGGAAGCCTTTATATGTCATTTTCTTCTAGGGATTTTACCTTTATTAGTTTAGAAGTTAGAAGTTTAGCTATGTATCCATCTGTATTAAAGATTCATAGTTAGAGTTCGACGTCTATTCCGTGATTTATTCACAAATGCATTATAGGGTAGACTAGTGGATTCTGTAGTGATAATTAGTTTTATGTCTTTCTATTTAGTGTATGGCCATATACAATGTAGACCTCTTAGTACACCGGTTAGGAGAAATGATAATATTATAGTTAATGGAGCAAAGAGATCTAGAGGTAGACCTAAAAAAACTTGGTTGAAAGTAATTAAGAAGGATATGGTTATGGTTAGCTTAACAGAGGAGATGACCTATAATAGAACGGAATGGAAGAATAGGATTCATGTAGCTGATCCTAAACACTTGGAATAGAGGCTTTATTGTTGTTGTTGTCGTCATCGTCATCTTTCTATTGAGCCTTGTGGGGTTTATCACAAAATTAAAGCTAAATAGCACTTTAATACCTTACAGTTTCAATACCTTTCCACTTATATTCACTAACTTGATTTTTATACCAATTATATTCCCTACGTTATTTAAATATAGCATGTTAATTAGTACCTTTTGCCGCTTATATGTGGGAATATAGTCACGTGTTAGCCACATACAAATTTTAGAATCTTTTACTCTTATTGATGTTGTATTTACTATTTTATCTATCCCGTTTTATTTATTAATTTGTAATATTCATTGGTTAATCTAATTTCCAAATTCTCTCCATCTTTTCCCGGTCTTTTGCAGGAATAGAAAAACGTAAGGTGCTCTGTCTTTTTTGTTGAGAGGAGTAAAAATGTGTGAGTTTTAATTGGTCTGTTGCTTATCTGAATTTATTTGGCACCAAGGTGCTAAAAAGAGGAGCTCATTTTTGGAGGAATTAACTTTGGCGGTTTATGGGTCTGGTTGCATTTCTTGGCAAGCAAAGATTATTTAATTTTTTTTTTTCTTTTTTTGAACTTGTGCTGTTCTTGTTTTTTTGGAACATTTTAGAATTTGGTTTGAACTGTCTTTGGATACTGAAGGAGCAATGTGATCAATGAGTTAGACTTCACCACGGATTTCAAACTTCTATTTGGACTAAACTTTTCTGCAGATGATTATGTCAATTTGGGCTTTAACTTTGTGAGGGGTTAATTACTACTGAGGACAGTTTTGTCCTTTCTTTTCTGGTAAATGAGAATCTTTCCATTAACCAAGTAAGGGCGAATATACATAACAAGACCCACCCATATCCAGGATACTACAACACTCCACTCACTTACAAATGCTGAGGTTATGGAGTATTAGTGCGGATAACTAAATTCAAGTAAGGGTATATATGTGCAAAGTTGGTGAAGCTACCAGGCCAATTACTATTTAGCTCAAAATTAATGTGATATGAACATTTTTCATACACATCATTGAATCATAAATTTTGTATGAATTTTCAGAATTAAATTACATCACATAAACTTCATGATCCTATGGTGAAGCACCTAGTACAATAATATATATAGATAACTAAATGATTACAAAGGATCATACACCATTTATGAATCATTACAAATTATGCAGTGTATCAATTATATTTATTAATAATATATACTAGCATTGCTGCACATGCAACTGGATGTGCAAGATATATGAATTTCTTTTTTGACAAATTCTTTTATGCAAGAAAATACATAGTAGTCAGCTATCTATAGAAACTAGCAGGAGAGGAACTAAAATGTACAGGCTTGATATACATCCTCATCTATTTGTTATTCAGCAATGCTTTGAGGATATCATGTGCAAAGTTAACACTGATCTGCTATGATAATGCTGTTATACAAATCTGGTGGTGATATGCTCATTTGTTGCGGGTTCTTTGATGATGCTCCATGCTTTAAAGTTACAGTTCAGTGTGAGCTGATCATATGGGCTTTGATTGTTTGATGCTAACGGAACTTCAAACATCTTATTTCTGGAGGATGTATGGAGTAGTGTAGCCATTTCCTTTCCTTTTGTTTTTGTTTTTGTTTTTGTTTTTGTTTTTTTTCAAGTTTTAGTAATGTAAGTAGAAATTTGGATAGAATTAATGAAGATATGTATTTACCTGGATATGCATAGGTTTAGTTGTAAAGGTTTCTTCAGCAATAAAGGTTTCTTGCTTTTGCAAAATAAATTACATAGTAGAATTGGTTGTAGCGTGAGAAATATGGTTGTATTAAAACGAATCCATAATTTTTGAATAATTTTATATTACATTATTATACTTTTATTATTTCAAATAAATTGAGAGAGAGAGAGAGAGAGAGAGAGAGAGAGAGAGAGAGAGAGAGAGAGAGAGAGAGAGAGAGATAATGCTCCACAAAAATTAAAGGAAATGAGAAAATGATAAATGTCTTTCAAATCCATCTATTACCTTTATGTATAATACTAGAAAATAGCCCCCGCGTGACGTGGGGGAAAGTGAAAATTTTAAACTTTAGACACTTGGAAACATATTTGTCTATAGTAATTTTGTCTTGATAATCATAAATATTAAAAGAAAATATGAATATGCAAAAAGGTTACAACATTCAACAACTTGATAAAATATGTAATATACTTGGTTTCTAACATAGCTTAACTTAGGAAATTTATGATCAAAATTTGCATAAACAAAAAGTGCATATACATGCTCATATCTTGAACAACTTCAGCTTAGTTTAGATGATGTTTGAATGTTAACTACGACAAATAGAGAGCTCGTCTAGTCAAAACCAGACCAGATGATAAACCCTCTTCCATGTGTCCTCATTAGGGGCAGCTACAAAAGTTCCCTCACGTCCAAATTCATTGGTTGCGGTAGAACACCTCCTTGGTTAGACAATGTGGAGGAGTTATAATTTTTCTGAAGCATCTAATTTATGTTTTGCACTGGGTAAGTGTTCTGATCGGCAACCAATCTACTATAGTGACAATGCTTCCCTTTCAAACTGATTTTGTGATGTCCAAAATCATATTTGAAACGTAAACATAATGTATCAGCAACAATACATTAGTGTATAGGCACAACTATACATTATCAACCAAGTTGAACCCAATTAGAGTTACATTAAATGATTTCATAATTCATAGAAAGGGCAAAAAAGAATAGGACTTTATGTCAAAACTGAAACCTGATCATTAATGAATTTCATTTTCAAGGAATATATACTCTTTGTTGCACTGTAACTATTATAAACTGTTATGTAAATTTCTCCTTGTCTTACTATATCAACTAGCACAAGTTGAGATGAAACCTTATATTTTTAAAAAAAGTTCTTGTAACTATCAAACAATAGGACTTTATTTCAACTATAATTGATTCAGTCCTTTCCCTTAAAAATGTGTGTCTCATAATATTATTCATGACATGCTTAATCCTTGCTGTGACAAATTCACATGAAACCCCTATGTTCTCTTTCTGTTTTAAATTCACATGAAAGCCTTCATCTGAATTCCCTTCCCTCATGAAACTGATTCTCTTAGTAATTCAGCTCCCAGTTTCATGGGAAAGGGAACCGCACTTCCTATCTTTTATCTTTCATGCCTTTTTAGCCAAATGTTAGTGTAACCCGTTTAAACTAGTTTAGCTTCCGTTAGGATAAATTTTTTATATAAAGCGAATGCAAAGAGAGTTCAAAAAATTGAAATTCCCTCAAACAATAAAAGAAAGAAAAGAAAGAAAGAAGGGAGTGTAGGAAAACCTTGAAGTGGTAAAGATTTGGTGATGTGGCAAAGAAGAATATATTTGCTTGATGTGTCAAACACTTGTCATCAGCTTTGAACAGCTTCCCTGTTAATAAATGCAAATGTGGTTGGCAGAGGCTTTATATGCACAAGTAATGCTGGGGAACACAAAAAGGTTCTTGTAAGAGATCATAGAGGACTGATTGATTATGGTTATGAAGTGGAGAGAGGGATACTTGGATACGATTCTAGTCCCCCTGGACATCACTTTGTGCTCTATGTACCATGTTTGGCTTTGGAGAATGATCAAGTCTCGACCTCACACACATATACACACTTACACGTACATACGTATACATATACATGCACACTCATACACATATACTCACACACATATACACACATTACATACATATACATATACATGCACATTCATACATCCCTATTATGTTACAGGTGAACTCTCAGAGTACTCGTCCTATTCCATCTCCTAAGCCTTCCACCGATCCTCCTTTCACTCGTCATGCTCCGGTTTCTCAGCCTCGAACTAATCCATCGACTTCTGCTCGTCCTGAAACTACTACTCGCCCTTCTTCTTCTAGTGCTCAGGGTTCAACTTCGGGTTCAGCTCGAGTCGAGGCTTATCACAGGAGGATATTGTTAGGATTTTTACAGATTTGAGATGTTCAGGCCTATCCCAGGAGGACATTCTCCAGGGAATTTCTACAGTTCCGTGACCAAATTAGACCAGTCTTTTTTTATTTTGAATATTATAGACATTTTGGATATTAGACGCATAGATATATTATAAGTGGTTTGTTTTAGTTTGTCGTTTATTTGAGACTAGTGGAGACTTTCCACTTAATGTGTTTTAATTTGACTAATTGTTGGGTTGAATGTGTTTGATGATATATATGATTGTTTTTTATTTCATTGTGAGATTTTAAACAATGTGCGTGCGACGTATATTTTGAATTGTAAATAGGGAGCTATGCAAAGCATGGCAATTTTTTTAAAATATTGGTAAATCTGCCCAAACGGTTTAAACCGTTTGGGCACAAATCTGCCCAAACGGTTCAACCCGTTTGGGCAAAACTTAATGGTCCAAACGGTTGGAACCGTTTGGGCAATGTCCCAAACGGTTTGAACCGTTTGGGCCACAGTTTGGCCACCATTTGGGACATAGGTTGCCCAAACGGTTTCAACTGTTTGGGCAAGACAGGTTTGTACTAGTGTCAGATAAACTCAAACTGTTAATTTAACTTGTTAAGCCATTAAGATCCCGAGTAACATTTTATTATCATATTTGGTATAGAAACCTTCTAACCTTTGTATTATTATCATATTCCATACTTCAAAAGATTCTGCCAAATGTAACTTGAAGATGTCACTTCTATGATGCTTTCTTTTTGCTTTTTTAAGCAGGATGTAGTTGAAAGTTGTAGTTCTGTGATTAATGACCTAAACAGGGAAAACAATTGATTAAGATAATAAATATTTATCTCACATTGACCAAGATGGTGCACAAGCATGGGATATGAGTAATATGACATGTGACTCTCAGTCCCCAAAAAAATGGAAAATAATGTGTGTTATGACAAACCCCGGGAATAAACTAATATCAATCAACGAAAGCACGAAAAATGTCAAGAACACACGAACACAAAGATATACGTGGTTCGGCTTGTAGCCTACATCCACGGGCGAAGGAGGAGAATAGCTTTACTAATTGTGAGAAATACAATATGGAGATCTCTCAATCACTCAATCCTAAATCACACCCCAAAAGCCTAATACAATCTCTCTCAAATAAAGGAACAAAAGAGAAAATACCAAATAGGCTTCACAAAATAACTCTCTCTTCTTGATTGGTGCTCTGAGGATTGATGATCATAATTGGCTTGAAAGACTGTTCATATATAGCCTTGAAGACCCCAACAAGAATCCAAGTAGCAATAGACTTCTAATTTGATTGGTTATACAAAGTCTAATGTACGTAGGACTCTTGACCAAAATAAGCCAAGTCAAAAACGAATTTCCAAAGCAATATGTATTTGAGTATTTGAGGCAACCTATAACAAATCTCCACCTTGACTCAAATACGTAGAAAATTCCTCACTCCAAAATAAGCTTAACATACTCCACCTTCTCCAATAGCCCCACAGGGCATCTAAGTGCAGCACATATCGATCAAGTCCAAGCCCGGCTTGAACTTGCTAACTGAAAAAGGCCTCCTCAACAAATTGACTGAATTGTCCGCACGACGATCATAACTCTTAGAGAAGTTATCACCTGAAGTAGCTCTTGAATAGCTGAAGGGAACAAAATTGTCAACCGACAATGCATAAGCTACCGTATCTTCATATCTTCGCGGTGGTCGAATATCTCGTCTAGACCAATCTCTAGTAATAGTGTATTCCCGCTCTTCCTGCAGCTGCTAAAGTACTTCATCTACTTGAATGGAATCTGGCTGCTGAACTCCCGTAGTCTTATCCTGCTGAAGAGCTGAATCACGAATTTCTAACTCCATGTGTCCTGTACTGCGCGCCTTATCGTCTGAAACCGATGACCGTTTCTAGTGGAACATAGCAGACTCATCAAAAGTAACATCACGGCTGATAATAATCTTAGGAGACTGCGGATCAGGACACCACAACCTAAAACCTTTAACACCCGATGCATAACCTAGGAATATGCACTTCTTCACTCGCGGCTC
Organism: Asparagus setaceus; assembly: GCA_012295165.1. Taxonomy (NCBI): domain Eukaryota; kingdom Viridiplantae; phylum Streptophyta; class Magnoliopsida; order Asparagales; family Asparagaceae; genus Asparagus; species Asparagus setaceus. Next base: position 45,556,476 of record CM022706.1, on the reverse strand, counting down.
AAGTTTCCCTTGACTAACATGCGCATATGCAGGGCAATCAAAAATTCTAATATTAGAATAATCCGCAGGCTTACCGAACCAAACCTCCTCTAGAGTTTTACAACCAATAGCAGTAGATGGCGACCAATTCACTAAGTAACAAGCCGTATTCACCGTTTCCGCCCAGTATTCCTTGCCTAAACCTGCATTAAATATCATACAACGAGCTTTCTTCAAAAGGGTTCTGTTCATACGTTCTGCCACTCCATTCTGTTGTGGTGTGCGAGGGACTGTACGATGTCTAACGATTCCCTCCTTCCTGCAGAACTCATTAAATTCTCCTCCACAAAACTCAAGGCCATTATCATTTCTAAGCCTCTTAATCAGCCTCCCTGTCTGCTTCTCAATCAAAGACTTCCATTATTTGAAAGTCACAAACGCCTCATCTTTATGACTCAAAAAATAGACCCAAACCTTCCTAGAGTAGTCATCAATGAAGGTCAACATATATCTCGAACTACTACCCTTCGAGGCAACTTGAGAAGGTCCCCAAAGATCTGAATGAATGTAATCCAAAGTACCTTCAATCTGATGTACTGCCGTACTGAAGCTGACTCTTTTCTGCTTCCCGAAGATGCAATGCTAGCAGAATCCCAATTTTCCTGTACTCTCTCCACATAAAATACCCTTCTTGCTTAACTTGGCTAATCCGTGCTCACTCATATGACCAAGTCGCATATGCCATAATCTGATAGTATCAACTCCTAACATCGATGATGCAACTGCAGCCGAACCGGTAACGGTGGAACCCTACAAAACATATAAGCTGCCGATCTTCTTTCCTTTCATAACCACAAGAGAGCCTTTTGTAACCCTAAGAACTCCACCTTCACCGAAAAAATTGCACCGAAGACGATCAAGAGTGCCCAAAGAGATGAGATTTTTCCTTAAACCTGGAACATGCCTAACATCAGTCAAAGTCCTGATGACTCCATCATGCATCTTAATCCGAATTGTGCCTATTTCGACAGTCTTGCATGAGGCATTATTTCCCATGAGAACAATTCCACCATCAATAGCTTCATAAGTGGTGAACCAGTCCCGATTAGGACACATATGATAGGAACAACCCGAATTCAAAATCCAATCATCCATGCTCCTGTTTTTATCACCTGTAACCAATAAAATCACATCTTCAGCAATATCAACTTCAGTGGAGTCCTCCTTAGAGTTTTCTTCATACTCTTCTTGTTTATTCTTATTCTTCAATCTGTAACAATCGGTCTTGATGTGCCCTTTCTTCTTGTAATATTTGCAGGTCAAATTTCTATGCTTTGACTTGTACCTGTTACCTCCAAAGCCCCTTTCTTCCGATTTTCCTCGAACAAACAAGCCATCAGCTTTATCTTCACTTTCGCTTGTGGTTAACTCTTTGTCGATCTTCTCTTTATTCAACAAGTTCTCTTTGACGTCCTTGATGCCAATAGAATCTCGACCATAAATCATAGTATCTATGAAGTGCTTGTAGGAAGACGACAAAGAACACAATAACAATAGGGCTTAATATTCATCATCGATCTTAACATCAATCTTACTCAAATCTGTAATCACAGAATTAAATTTACCAATATGAGATTTGATGGGTGTACCTTTCGACATCCGAAGTGTGTACAACCGTTGCTTCAAGAGGAGGCGATTAGTGAGCGACTTCTTCGAATACAAATCCTCCAACTTAGATCACAAATCAGCGGCTGTCTTCTCTGTGAGAACTTCTTGCAAAACTTCGTTTGTCAAATATAAATGGATCGCTGTGAGAGCTTTATCATCCAACTCGTCCCAATCTTCCTCCGTCATTGTAGCCGGTTTCTTTGACTTCCCGAACAAAGCCTTCTTCAATCCGCTCTGAGTCAACACGGCGATCATCCTAACTTGCCAAAGGCTGAAACTGATGTTGCCGTCAAACTTCTCGATATCCCACTTCGTAGTGGTTGTCGTCATCTTCTCGTCCGATCGATAGTTGAGGGCTCTGATACCAATTTGTTATGACAAACCCCAGGAATAAACTAATATCAATCAAACAAAAGCACGAAAAATATCAAGAACACACGAACACAAAGATATACGTGGTTCGGTTTGTAACCTACGTCCACGGGCGAAGGAAGAGAATAGTTTTACTAATTATGAGGAATACAATGTGGAGATCTCTCAATCACTCAATCCTAAATCACACCCTAAAAGCCTAATACAATCTCTCCCAAATAACGGAATAAAAGAGAAAATGCCAAATAGGCTTCACAAAAGAACTCTCTCTTCTTAATTGGTGCTCTGAAGATTGATGATCATAATTGGCTTGAAAGACTGTTCCTATATAGCCTTGAAGACCCCAACAAGAGTCCAAGTAAGAATAGACTTCTAATTTGATTGATTGTACAAAGTCTAATGTTAGTAGGACTCTTGACCAAAATAAGCCAAGTCAAAAACGAATTCCCAAAGTAATATGGATTTGAGTATTTGAGACAACCTATAACAATGTGTATATGCACATGTTTTTTGTTGCATGCTATAAATATATATGTCCTCTGTAAAATAAATTATATATAAATATAGTATGTGTTTATTCATCTTCATATGCACTTGAGAAGTATGCGGTTGTATTTGAGAAGGATGACGTAACATGCTTCTTCATAATAACCTGACTACTTAAACTCTATGTGGGAAAAAGAGATATATTATGTATGAAGAACTCTAAAAAGTCTTTAGGTCACTACAGAGAGATCTCTTTGCTGATGAATTGAAGTCTGATCTATGGATGGTACATTGATACTCCAATCACATTCAAATTCTTCACAAGCGAATATTAAAATTCAAGAGCTACAACAGGGAATGTGAGCAACATCAAGAGAAGTTAAACAGGTAGTTGCAAGAAAACTAATTCAAGCATTTCGCCCAAATCAAATATGAATGTTTAACCAGACATTTTAAGCAGACCGTAGGAATTAATCATAACATAGATTCATCACACTAAACAAAATAGAGAAGCATACATGTATGATAATCAATAGATAGATTGAAGGGTACCGCTGTAATAGCTTCAGTACTCCTCGATAAAAACAACGATAATAATTGATCCCCACAGCTGCTTATGATCGATGGCTATTGAAGAGAAGAGCTGCAATGGCCAAATTTCAACGCAAAGATCAAGAAATAAGGGAGAATGAAATGGAATGGGAACAAGGTGTTAAAGTTAGCAGCAGCCACAATAACCATCTATCCGTTACAGTAATTACCAATCACATACTCACCAAATATTACTGCAGCAATACTGTAGTAACAGTGCACACCAACCGTGAAATCACCTATATATAGCCCCCCTAGCTTTAAGTTGAGATCATCCCGAGCAAGAAAAAATCTCAGTGGCAAAGCAAGAGAGAGAGAGAGAGAGAGAGAGAGAGAGAGAGAGAGAGAAATAAGGAGTGATAAATAGTGAGGTGTTATAAAAGAGTTTAGTAGTAATTTGTTGTAGAGAGACTATATGTATTTGAGAGTATTGAGTGTTTGTACCACTAAAAAAATAATAATAAAATATTTTTTAGTGTCCACCACCCTTCTCAACTTAACATATGGTATTAGAGCCTGACTTAGAGTGAGTGTATCTGCTTATCGTATGCTCTGTGGCTGCCACCAAAGGTGGATCCTCCATATCAGAAAAATAAGCTAGATTATCATTTACCCTTTGAAGGCACTGGGTACTATTCACGAGTACGATACTATTCATAAGTATGGTAACTATTCACGAGTATCGTACTGTTTATAAATACGGTTACTATTTACTTGAGATAGTGAAAGTTACCACTCGTGATAGAAGCAAGGCGGTCAGGGACCGGCTCTCTCCGACAGTGATCCTATCGGCATTATTGAAGGTCGAAGTTCGTGCTCACCCAGGGACTGTGAAGTTGGTTAGTCAGGGACCAGACTTGCATGGAGATACTGAAGCAGTACCACGTCACGATGGCTGATCTGGCAAGTACAACTACTACACTTAAGAAACTCAATGGTAACAATTACAGCTACTGAGAGACTTGTATGAAGTCCTGCAAGGACAAGATCTCTGGGAGGCCATCGGGGGTGCCGAAACTATAGCACCTAGGGAAGCTGGCGAAGTACTAACGAAGTGGAACATCAAACCTGGCAAGGCTATGTATGTGTTGAAGATGATAGTAGAAGAAGATCTCGTAGACTACATGCGAGATGCCAGAACTCCGAAGGAGGCATGGGATACGCTCGCCACACTCTTCTCAAAGAAGAACGATGCTCAACTTCAACTCCTGGAGAATCAATTGATGACCTTGCAACAGAAGGATCTCACAATCAGTCAGTATAAAAATACTTCAAGCAAGTAAAATCACTCTGCTCAGATATCGTTCAATTAGATCTGGATTCTAAAGTGTCCGATGCGAGGATAAGAAGAATAATCATCCACGGTTTGAGACCGGAGTACCACGGGCTCGTTGCTGCTATACACGGCTGGCCGACTCAACCAACATTATCAGAGTTAGAGAGTTTACTTGCTACACAGGAAACCCTAGCCAAACAAATGGCCAACGTTTCAATAAAAAGTGAAGATGAAGCACTCTTCAACAACAAGGAGAGAGGCAAACAAAGAGGCACAAGGAAAGAAGAGTATGGAAAGGCTAGCTCAAGGAGGCAACCAGGACGGCCATACGCCGGCAGAACACAACAGCGTGAGGAGCAAGGTGATCGTCGAGCAAGGCCACGTGACAGTAGCTACTACAACTATGAGAAGAAAGGACACTTTGCCAGAGACTGTCGCTACAAGAGAAGACCTGCAGAGGGCAATGCCGCAACATCGCGCAGATGTCAAGATGATGAAGAAGAATGGGATGCCCAAACATCCATGACCATCATTGAAGATGTACCCGTCGACGAAGATGAGGTTGTTGGTATGGCACTAACCTCGATCATAGAAGAATCTGAGTCCGCATTTGCAGCGGTTTCAGATCGAGAAGAAATCAGCAACAGTAAAGATTGGATCGTCGATTCTGGCTATTCTAACCACATGACGGGAGACGAGGAGAAGCTCGTCAACATGAAGAAGTATAAAGGTGGCCGAGAAGTTGTGATAGCGAATAATTCAAGATTACCTATCACACACATCGGAAAGACTGTGTTTACGCCGCGCTCCAACCCGAATCGGATACAACTACAAGATATATACCATGTACCGGGAATGAAAAAGAACCTCCTATCTGTTTCCCAATTGACAACTTCTAGAAATTATGTGGTATTCGGACCACAAGATGTAAAAGTCTATCGAAACTTGAAGCCACCGAGAGAACCCGTCATGGAGGGACGGAAGGTAGAATATGTCTATGTGATGCCGGCGAAATCGGCATACATAGATAAAGCCAGAAAGAATAAGACGGCTGATCTATGACATGCTCGGCTTGGCCATGTGAGCTATCACAAGCTCAAGATCATGATGGAGTAGTCAATGTTGTAGGGTCTTCCACACTTGGAGATTTAAGGAGGAACCGTATGCGGATGTTGTCAGTACGGTAAAGCACATCAATTACCATACCAGGAGTCACAGTTTAGAGCCAAAGAACCTTTAGAGCTTGTACACTCAGATGTATTCGGTCGAGTAAAGCAAGAATCAATCGGTGGGATGTGGTACATGATCACTTTTATCGATGATTACTCGAGATATGTCTGGGTTTATTTCCTAAAAGAAAAGTCTGAAGTACTCTCCAAATTTAAGCAATTCCGAGAAGAAGTCGAAGGAGAACTCGGCAAGAAGATTCGTTGCCTATGCACAGACAACGGGGGAGAGTACACATCGAAGGAGTTTTACGACTACCTGTAGCAACACAAGATTTAGCGACAACTAACATGTCTAAATACTCCACAGCAGAATGGTGTAGCCGAAAGAAAGAATCGTCATCTTGTGGTGATATGTCAAAGCATGCTTCATGCCAAGAACGTGCCAGGACGTTTTTGGGCGGAGTGTATAAAGACTGCGGCGCACATGATCAATCGATTATCACAACCAAAATTGGATTTAATGTCACCATTTCAGAACTTGTGGAATACCAACCCAACCGTGAGCCATTTCAGAGTTTTTGGTTGTGTATATTATGTCTTTGTGCCTGATCACTTACACAGCAAGTTCGATAAAATGACTGTAAGGTGTATTTTTGTGTGATATGACAACAAAAGAAAAGGATGGAGATGTTATGATCCCACAATCGGACGGTGCTACACATCAAGAAATGTTGTGTTTGACGAAGCCTCATCTTGGTGGGTTTCACAAGAAGTTGCGCTACCAGATTCTAAAGATATGGAGGATCAGCTAAAAGAGAAGTTAGGGGAGCAAAGTCAAGAAGAAGACTTACGTCAATCGGAGAAGACAGAATCAAGTTCTTCAATATCCTCAAAGGAGAATAATCCATGGAAGACCGGTGTTTATCAGACAATACCAGAAGAAGTGCGCCCGAGCCAGATAGAGGATATTGAAGAAGAACCAGTTGAACAACTTCGAAGATTAACCAGAACCAGGAAACCGAATCCTAAGTATGCTACTGCTGCCATTATCGAAGATGTGAAGAAGCCATCTAACTTCGAGGAAGCATACGAAATTGTTAAATGGAGACGAGCAATGGAGGAAGAAATTCAAGCTCTGCAGCAGAACCAAACATGGGAGTTGGTACCAAAGCCCAAGGATGTCAAACCTATCTCCTGCAAATGGGTTTACAAGGTCAAGACTCGACCGGATGGGTCGATTGAGAGATACATAACATGCTTGGCGGCTCGAGAATTCTCTCAATAGTATGGACTGGATTATGATGAGACATTCAGTCCAGTTGTCAAGATAACAACAATTCGAGTTCTTCTACCTCTAGCAGCCAGCAAGAGTTGGAAGCTTTGGCAAATGGACGTGAAGAATGCATTTCTACATGGTGAGGTGGATCGAGAGATTTACATGGAGCAACCCATCGGATTCGAGAGCAAGGCTAAGGAAAGATATGTTTGCAAACTAAAGAAAGCTCTCTACGGACTGAAGCAGGCTCAGAGAGCTTGGTATGGCAAGATTGGTGAATTTTTAATTCAAAGTGGATACTCTCTTGCTCCTGCAAATTCTAGTTTATTTGTCAAACAAACTGGCAATAGGCTTGCAATCATGCTGGTTTATGTGGACGACTTAATCCTAACTGGAGACGATGAAGCGGAAATCCAGAGAACGAGAACAAATCTCTCGGTCAGATTTCAAATGAAGGAGCTTGGGGAGCTCAAGCATTTTCTCGGATTGGAGGCCGACCGAAGGAAGGATGGATTGTTCCTTTGCCAAGAAAAATATGCGAAGGAGATGCTGCTCAAGTATGGGATGTTCAATTGCAAGTCAATCTCAACACCGATGGAGACAAATCAGAGACTGTGTGCACATGAAGGAAAAGATTTGGAAGATCCAACTATGTATCGACAACTAGTTGGAAGCATGATCCATCTAACGATGACAAGACTAGATATTTCATTTGCGGTTGGTGTGATGAGCCGATACATGCAGAAGCCGAAGAAGCCTCACTTAGAAGCAATTTGAAGAATCCTAAGGTACATCACGAGTACAATTAACTATGGTCTCAAGTGTAAGAAAGGAGAAGAATGTGAGGTCTATGGCTATTGTGATGCTGACTATGCTGGAGATCATGACACTCAGAGGTCTACTATTGGATACATGTTTAGTCTAGGGTCAGCGGTTATATCTTGGTGTAGCAAAAGATAGCCAACGGTATCACTGTCAACTACAGAGGCAGAATACAGATTAGCGGCAATTGTAGGTCAGGAAAGCGCGTGGCTTTTTCAGTTAATGAGAGATTTACATCAGTCCACAGACTACTCAATAGCTTTACATTGTGATAATCAATCTGCAATACGATTGGCAGATAATCCAGTTTTTCATGCTAGGACAAAGCATATCGAAGTACATCATCACTTTCTACGAGAGAAAGTTCTTCAGGTGGAGATCATAATGAAGCCAATTGGGACAAATGAACAAATAGCTGACGTATTCACCAAAGCATTGAGTACTTCAAAGTTTGCTGAATTTCGAAACTAGCTTGGACTTGTGAATAGAGAAGTTGCTGTTGAGGGGGAGTGTTAAAGTCAGTAGCAGCCACAGTAATCATCTACCCAGCTACAGTAATTACCAACCACACACTCACCAAACAGCACTATAGAAACACTGTAGCAACACTGCACACCTATCGTAAAATCATCTATCCTAAACATTCAATTACACTATGGTTAGCATTTCATGGTAAATTACTCACTAAAGATAGATTAATCAACATGGGTTTGCTTAGCACAAATTCATGTGTTCTCTGCTCTGAAGCTAGCCAAGGGAGTCATCAGCACTTATACTTTGAATGCCAATTCTCTATGCAAGTCTGGAATCTAGTTATGGCATGGTTGGGGTTTCGATGGAGATCCTGTGATTGGAATGCTATTTGCCATTGGTTCACTCATCGGCTTAGAGGCAATGGATACTCCAAGCAAGTGAAGAAAATGAGCCTGGCTACCTCAGTCTATTTCATTTGGCAGGAACGGAACAACCTTATATTTGAAAATAAAACTCCTACTGCTGAGCAAATTTTCATGGCGATCAAGTTTGCTATTCTGACCATCATACGTAACAAGCCCATACCTGGGGGAAGTGTTCATTGGATACATAGTTTATAGTTTCACTTTTTTGTTCTTCTCAATTTCTATGAATTTTGATGTAATTTCCCTTTGAGCTTCATGCTCACTTTTCCTTTTGTTCTTCTCAAATTCTGAGAACATCGATGTAATTAAACTGCACATTGATAAATGAAATCCAGTATTTTCATTGATCAAAAAAAAAATTGAAATCGGTGGAATTAAATGCAAAAGAAAAATTAATTGCAATTTTATGACTAAATCTAATAAAAAATAAAAAATGGAAACGAAGGAATTACAATACTTAGAATAAATTACTAGATTTAACCATCGTCTACTTTCCATGGTTTTCTTCCTATTATCGACCATAAACCGGTCTCTGTGCTTATAAAACCTACCCAAATGAAATTAAAATACTCTCATCTTTTGCCATGTTCGTAATCAACTAACGTAATAGAAATATAGAATTAGTTGTTTAATTAGAAAAATATATAGAGCATATTAAGCGCCTCAACTTGAAAATTTGAGCTACAATAAAACATGCTAATTTATGAAACTAATATCAATTCTTGAGCTAATAGGACATACTTGAGTTGTATATTGCAAAAAATATTTTCTTTAATGTAATGCCATTATTGGGGTTGACATTACATATTTAATCCCTATATAATCCCAGAAATCTTACCTCAAGACAAGCTCTAGATAGCCTACACCAAAAGCTTCAACCAATTTCACCCACAAAGAAAACCAAGGGAGGATGGATTTAGGGCTCAAATTGGGGTATTTTGGGGTATTTTATTGTTTGTGGGGAGTATTTTGGGGTTTTCACTTGCCAAGAGAGAGAGAGAGAGAGTGTGTATATATATTGTAGGCATAAAAAATTGCTTATCAAGCATCTCGATCGAAACTCGCGGACGGTGGGTTGACAACCGACGATCCATTCGACAAACCGACGCCGCGAAAACGCATCACGCCGCGAAAACGCCAGAGCGAAGTCGACAAGCACATGAAGTGAGTCGGCAAGACGCACGAGCCAATGAAACGGCGCGCCGAAGTTGATTAAACTCAAACGCCGATGAGAAGGAATCAACCGCACTTAGTCCGCCAATGCAAACGGGCCGCTTAAGCTCAAAGTTGATCGCACGGACTCAAACACGACGGCGACATTACCGAGCAAAACTAAGCCCGAAGACCGAAGAATCGACGAAGAATCGACGGAGAAACGACGAAAACGACGGAAAACGCCGCGAAGACGGCGCCACAGCCAAACCTCGCCAGTGGTTAAGGTGGCTCTACCACTTTGTCGAGCCACCCTACCAACTTGGCCGAGGTGCCTCGCCAGGGTCGAGGTGGCTCGGCCACCATGGCCGAGCCACCTCGCCAATCTTGTCGAGGTGGCTCGCCAGTGGCCGAGCCACCATATAGTCGGGCACCCCCTTCATTGTATAAATAGGGGTGTCATCTTCGAGGAGGTGGAGAGGCCGGATTTTGGAGACTTTGAGGTCGGATTTTGGGGATTTGGAGCGGCTTCCGATTGATTTTGGGATCTTTCAAAGGCTCGACTTCAAGAGTTCTTGAGATCTACGAGTAATCGGCGACGGCTCGAAAGCAACGGCGAGCACAAGTTCACCAACGCCGATCTTCAATCAAAAGGTAACCGATTGGTCGAATCGCAGATACCCTCTAGATTAAGCTTCGCTTTAATCTCGTGGATAGCGCCGGATTTCTCCTAGTAGATCTCACCGCTCGTGATCCTCTCCTTCGCGGAGTGTGATCCTCAGCGCTTCGCTTCCTTCGTGGAAACAAGCCCCTTTACATCTGTAGTTCGAACGGGTCTCCACGGATCGAATTGCGGTGGTCCACGGACACAATAAGTCCCCAAGACAGCAAAGAACCCACGCAAGCGAGGACCTCGATATAACAGATCCTCGTGTTTGTTCACAAGGATAAAAGTTGTAATCTTTTGATTTTCATTGTAAGCCTTAAAATAAAAGGCGATATTTCTCTTAAATTTTGTTGTAGGCCAAAGAAGCCGTAGCAAGTTCAAATCAATGACAATCATCCCAACTTTTACCGCGAACAAGCCGGGCGACCACAAGAGCCAACGGCTTCAATTAAGAAGCCGTCGTGTAAATGGCTAGCGGATCGGATCGGTCGAAGAAGAAGTCAAAGGCCTCAAGGACAGATAGGAAAAAAAAATTTCGGTATACGCCGGACATAAAGGGGCCGCTGCCCCTTGACCCCGCCGCTAACCGGGCTAGCGGACCGCCAAAACTCTACGTAGGGTGTAATAATGCGGCTCAGTGAAGTCAACCGAATCCAAGTTGATCCGGTTCCGCTGGAGTATCATACTATCGCCTTGTCCGCATCGCCCTCCCCCACAAATCCGTATGATCTCCGCCGCAAGAAAGATCCGCTTATCCTCGGCCCAAACTTTAAGGCGAGGATCTTAACTCCGCCAAGGTCGGGTTGCACCAAATGGCATCCTTCCGGCATCCAAGATCACCGGATCTACGCAGAGATCACCGCTGATGGCGCATCGACCCTCCTCGACGCTGAGTTCGCCAAGGCCCCGAATCGGCCGACGGTGTCCGAAGTCCGTGAGAGGTCAAGAACCTCATCAACAGTACACGGCAACTCCTCCAAACCGCCAACAAGTGATTGGGTCCGTGTCAAATGGAACCGATCAACACTTGAAGAACGATCCAGAGGCTGCATTACTGCGACACACACGCTCTAGTTCAGAGGCCCGATGTAGAAGAAGGGAGAAGTGGACAAGAAGCCACCGAAATGCGCCAAGTTTGGAGTCCGAATCCGAACAACGATTCGGACGAAGGTCAAACGCTACCAAGAATCACCACCTTAAACCGATTTGACTAAGGCTCGCCGCCACGGGTGACTTGATTCAAAAGAAGATCACACCTCCGGCGATCTCATCCAGATCTCCATCCACCAGGCTCGCCAATCTTGTTGGCGTATCGAAACAAGCGGTGTTCTGGCGCCTCGGCCCGTTGCATGATGATCGAGGTAAAATTTCGATCAAGGATTGTTTGGGCCCGAGGCCTCGACCACCACGGTGATGGGGTCCTACCCTCTCCGCCATTATAAGAAGATTCTTGTAGCCGCTCACCGAATTTGGATCGAAGTTCGAGAGCCCGTCAAAACCGGCTCGCAAAAGCGACGTTGAGATTAGTGACTCTTGGAACCTCGATAATGTGACTCATCCTCTAAGGAGACGCTTTCATCCGACGACGATGACGTTATACCGAGAAGTCATACCAACACACGAAGGGTTGCTCCGCATTCATGACGATGAGTTGTACTATCGTCTTTGAAGTGCAGTAAATCGAAGAAGTTCCCCAAATTGAACACGCATTGTCCGTGTTCTCAAACTATCGAGCGGTGTTGTCGAATGTAATCGCACCGAAGCTAGTTCAAGAAGGCGCCGCTTGATAGGCTTGGCAACAAAATGCCAAGAAGATCGGAGTCTCAAAGGCGATATGACCAACAGAGGGTTGGGATAATGTAATCCTCCTCAGAAGATGAATGCTCATGGCTGATTGATAATAATCCACCCAATGAGGGAGACGGACATTCGTCTGATTCTTCGGCGTGGGATTCTGACACCATCCTTGGACAAGCTTTCAAGGCTTTGATGTCAAATATGGCTACGGTCGATCCTGCTACTGTTGAGAGTGATGAAGACATGCCAGCATGAGAAGACCCATGGATCCATCAACTGCAAGAGCAGTTTGGGGACAGGTTCGAACAAAGAGAACCCCCCACTAAGGATGAGGTAGTCCAGGTTAATATGGGTGATGGAGAGCATCCTAAGCTCATTAACATCAGCAATACGCTCCCCTCGGAAGAAAAGGAAGAGTTGATTGCCCTAATCAGGGAGTATATCGATGTATTCGCCTGGAGTTACGAGGACATGCCAGGACTCGACCCTAATGTGGCAACACATCGCCTCAACATCAAGGCGGATGTCAAACTGTCAAGCAACGGCAAAGGCGGTTTAGATCCACAAATATTGGAGGCAATTGTTGACGAAGTGAAGAAACTCATAGAATCGGATTCGCCGAGGAAATTCAACATCCGGATTGGGTGGCTAATATAGTCCCTGGCCATGAAGAAGAATGGTTCGATTAGGACTGTGGTCGACTACGAGACCTAAACGCCGCTTGCCCAAAGGATGATTTCCTCCGCCAATCACCGACGCCATAGTTGACAATACATGTGGATTCGAGAGGATGTCCTTATGGATGGCTTTTCGGTATAATCGATCAAGATGTACCCGATGGCGTAAACACCACGGCGTTGAGCGCCCATTGGCATATATTGCTACACGGTCATGCCGCTCGCCTCAAAATGCCTACAACATACCGTAGAGCAATGACGGAGATTTTCCAGATCATCTTCGAAAACGGTCGAATGCTACGCCGACGATTTGGTCGTGAAAAGCCGCGGACAAAGGAGATCACATCAAAAGTCTTAGAACGGTATTCGAACTCATGCGAACTCATCGCCTAAAGATGAATCCCGCCAAGTCCTTCCTTGGGATGTCGGTGGCAAGTTCCTTGGCTTCATTGCCACCAACAAAGGAATCCACGCCGATCCCGACAAAGTGAAGGCGATTCAAGAATTGCAACCTCCGAAATCAGAGAACTCGGGGTTACAAGGACGACATGACATCCGACGGTTCATATCGAACCTATCCGAAGTGCCACCGCTCTCCAAGTTGAACAAGAAGGGCGTGTCATATATTTGGGACGACGCCGCCGTAAGGCATTCAAGAGATCAAGTCGATCTCGCTAAACCTCTGTTCTTGTTGCACCGCTGTCGGAAAACCGCTTTTGATCTACGCCAAGGCGACGGATCACTCGTTAAGCGCTTTACTCGCGCAAAGGCGGCAGCGGATCCGCGAGCAGGCGATGTATTACAGGCGAACATTAGTGGTCGCGAGTCTCGATATCAATGGTGAAGCGGTGCCTTGCATTAGTGTTCGCGATTCGTAAAATGCGGCACTATTTAGTCGGACGACGATTTATGTTATCTCTAATGTAACCGGTCCGAATATTTATGACCCACCGCCTCAATGAGTTGGCGCCCGCAAATGGCCTTACTTGTCCCAATATGACTTGCACTTCAAACAACGTAAGTCACCAAAGGACAAGCGATTTGCGATCTCTTGGCTGCCAGCCCGACAACGGATGCAGTTGAGCTATATGATGATCTTCCAGATGAAGTTCAAGAAGTCAACACTACATCGCACCAACAAATATGGCGATTGTATTTTGACGGAGCCTCTCGAGCTACCAATGTGGCAAGTGCCCCTGGATGTTCTAAGATTTCACGGAGTCGGGTTGTCTTAGTTTCCGAAATCATGTCATGCCCGTGCGTACTCACTCATCAACCTTGCTCTAATAATGTAGCTGAATACAATGCGCTACTTATTGGACTTAGTTTCGCCAAGGAGCCGGGGTCAATATCTCGCCGCATGGCGACTCGCAATTGATAGTTAGCGGGTTAAGTGGTGACTACGAAGTCGAACCCCGATCTAGTCCCCTATCATCGTAGCCGTGGAAATGGCGTACTCGCTCAAGAATTCTTCATCGAATATATCGCGCCTTGAGCGCTTATGCGGATGCAGCGGCGTTAGGCTGTGTCGTTAGCACAACCTTCCGAGACCAACAACTAGTTACGGCCAGACTCACCAACTCTTCGCACTCATTATACGATGAGGCACAAGAAGATAAAGGGCTAGTTACCAAAGAAGTACATGCAACCCAAACCAAGTTGGAGCCCCGAGATTGGCGCTTTCCTATCATCGATTACGTCTTACATGGTATTCTACCAGAAGACGTGAAGGAGAGAGAGTCAATCCGGCAAAGAGCTCCAAGATTCTTTTATGACACTCAAACCCAGACGCTATATCGCCGAGGGTACGATGGTCTTTTGCTCCGATGCCTCTCAAACAAAGAGGCGTGAGAGGTCCTTCTGAAGCACACGAAGGTGAATGTGGTGCACACCACCAGGTCCCAAGCTCTACGATCGAATCGAGAATGGGCTACCGCCAACAATGATTAATGGCGGTCGATGCGCTGGAAATGCCAGCGTGTCAAATTCCGCGAATTATATGCATCACCTCCCGAAAGCAGCTTGCATCCTTCGCCACATCCCGCCATTCGAGACATGGGGAATGGACATTGTAGGTCCCATTTTTCCTCCGCTACCAAAGGCGATCGGTTTATTCTAGCAATTACCGACTACTTCTCCAAGTGGGCGAAGCAATCCCGCTAAAGGAAGTAAAGGCGAAATCGTCGTCAAATTTATCAAACACCATGTCATCTATCGACATGGTGTCCCAAGACGGATCGTGCATGACAACGGTCCCCAGCTCATCGCCAATTCCTTCATCGTTTTATGAAATTCAAGATACAAGGCGTCTGCGTCGGCGACCTATAATCCGGTACCAAATGGATTAGCCGAGGCATTCAACAAGACGATTATCAAAATTGCAGCCGAAGCTTGTGAAAAGTAACAAGCGAGGCTGGGATGATAAACTTCGGAGCTTTTCACGGGCGTGTCGCTGTGATACGCCGCGCCGAACAACCCGTACTCCACGGTCTGGTGTGAAGCGGTTCTCCCATTGGAAATTCAGATCCGTCGCCGCGCCCTTTCAGCAGAGATGGCGGCAGAAGAACAACATCGAAAACGCCTCAAGAGCTTGAGATGTTAGATGAGAAGCTCGAGGCTCAACAATGCATTGAGTTCTACCAAGCTAGGATGTCAAGGCTTTCAACAAGAAAGTTCGACAGAGAACCTTTAGAGAAGGAGATTTGGTCCTCGCCGCCGACTAATCGATAATCCTCACTTCCAAAAGAAAGGTAAATTCAACCTAAATGGGAGGGTCCGCTTGTAATAGAAACGGTTTACTCCAATGGTGCATATCGCCTCATTACCCAAAATGGCACCGCAATTAATGCCGATAAATGGGAAGTTCCCAAGAAATACTACCCATAGTATCTTTCGATAACCCGCTTCGACGGAAGTTCCTCGTGGGATGTTTCACCCACTTTTCGCGAGGATAACCTTAGATTTATCCTCCATCACAATTTCCCCACCGATCAAATTCCTTGGCGGTGGGTCTACAAATTTTCCGGTACATTACCAAAACCCTCTTGATTCCGCCTATGAACAGAGGCCCAATCAAAATCCCTTTACACCGAGAGAGAATATAAAATCCTTCCTCTCCAAGCGTAAAATCCTTTCGTGTCAAACGGAAGGGTTTCACCTTTCATCTCGTAGCCGAAGGTATGCGCCGAGATTTTCGCACTGTGTTGTCCGATCAAGGGCACCTCGAAGTCTTTTCGGTTCTCGAGTGGAGATACCACTCTTAGTTCCATCTTCATCTTAGGTAGCGCCGACTGAAGGTATGCGCCAGATTTTCGCACTGTGTTGTCCGATCAAGGGCACCTCGAAGTCTTTTCGGTTCTCGGTGGGGATACCACTCTTAGTTCCTCCTTATCTTAGGTAGCGCCGACTGAAGGTATGCGCCAGATTTTCGCACTGTGTTGTCCGATCAAGGGCACCTCGAAGTCTTTTCGGTTCTCGGAGTGGAGATCCCACTCTTAGTTCCCCCTCTTATCTTAGGTAGCGCCGACTGAAGGTATGCGCCAGATTTTCGCACTGTGTTGTCCGATCAAGGGCACCTCGAAGTCTTTTCGGTTCTGAGTGGAGATCCCACTCTTAGTTCCTCCCCTTATCTTAGGTAGCGCCGGTGAAGGTATCGCCGGGATTTTCGAACCGGGTTGTCGGTCAAAGCGTCGGTTTATTCTAGCAATTACCGACTACTTCTCCAAGTGGTAGGAAGCAATCCGCTAAAGGAAGTAAAGGCGAAATCGTCGTCAAATTTATCAAACACCATGTCATCTATCGACATGGTGTCCCAAACGGATCGTGCATGACAGCGGTCCCGGTTCATCGGCAATTCCTTCATCGGGTTTTGCGAGAAATTCAAGATACAAGGCGTCTCGTCGGCGGCCTATAATCCGGTACCAAATGGATTAGCGAGGCATTCAACAAGGCGATTATCAAAATTGCAGCCGAAGCTTGTGAAAAGTAACAAGCGAGGCTGGGATGATAAACTTCGGAGAAGCACTGCAGGCGTATCGCTGTGATGCATGCCAGCGGAGCAACCCGTACTCCACGGTCTGGTGTGAAGCGGTTCTCCCATTGGAAATTCAGATCCGTCGCCGCCAGCCCTTTCAGCGAGATGGCGGCCGAAGAACAACATCAGCGTCTCGAAGAGCTTGAGATGTTAGATGAAAGCGCTGGAGGCTCAACAATGCATTGAGTTCTACCAAGCTAGGATGTCGAAGGCTTTCAACAAGAAAGTTCGACGAGAGAACCTTTAGAAGGAGATTTGGTCCTCATTTGCTTTCGGCCGATAATCCTCACTTCAAAAAGAAAGGTAAATTCGAACCTAAATGGGAGGTCCGTTTGTAATAGAAGCGGTTTACTCAATGGTGCATATCGCCTCATTACCCAAAATGGCGGCCGGCAATTAATCTTAGATAAATGGGAAGTTCCTGAAGAAATACTACCCATAGTATCTTCGGGATAACCCGTTTCGACGGGAAGTTCCTCGTGGGATGTTTCACCCACTTTTCGCGAGGATAACCTTAGATTTATCCTCCATCACAATTTCCCCCACCGATCAAATTCCTTGACGGTGGGTCTACAAATTACGGTACATTACCAAAACCCCTCTTGATTAGTCTATGAGCAGGAGGCCCAATCAAAATCCCTTTTACCTTTGAGAGAGAATATAAAATCCTTCCTCTCCAAGCGTAAAATCCTTTTCGTGTCAAACGGAAGGGTTTCACCTTTCATCTCAGGTAGCGCCGACTGAAGGTATGCGCCGGGATTTTCAGACCAGGTTGTCCGACTGAAGGGCACTGAGTCTTTTCGGTTCTCGGAGTGGAGATACCACTCTTAGTTCCATCTTCATCTTAGGTAGCGCCGGTGAAGGTATCTTGGGATTTTCAGACCGGGTTGTCGGTGAAGGTGCTGAGTCTTTTAGGTTCTCGGTGGGGATACCACTCTTAGTTCCTCCCTTATCTTAGGTAGCGCTGAAGGTATCTTGTGGGATTTTCAGACCGGGTTGTCGGTGAAGGTGCTGAGTCTCTTCGGTTCTCGGAGTGGAGATCCCACTCTTAGTTCCTCCTCTTATCTTAGGTAGCGCCGTGAAGGTATCTTGTGAGATTTTCGACCGGGTTGTCCGGTGAAGGTCGCTGAGTCTTTTCGGTTCTCGGTGGAGATCCCTCTTAGTTCCTCCCTTATCTTAGGTAGCGCCGGTGAAGGTATCTTGAGATTTTCGGACCAGGTTGTCCGGTGAAGGTCGCTGGGTCTCTTCGATTCCTGACAAAGAATCTGCTGTTAGCCTCATCAGGAAATAGAACACATTCTTCCTTTCCCACCTCAATCAATCTTAGTCGGTTCGGTCATTCTCCGGTCAAAGAAGGCACCAAGATTCATCTTGGGGTATTTTATCGAAGCCTAAGAAGGGATAAAGCCAGCGCCTCACAGCGTTGCGGTTTAGTCTTTCTCCGATTGAAGAAGACACGAGTTGATTAAGGGCATTTTATCGAAGCCTAAGAAGGGATAAAGCCAGCGCCTCACAGCGTTGCGGTTTAGTCTTTCTCCGATTGAAGAAGACACGAGTTCAATTACGGGCATTTTATCCGAAGCCTAAGAAGGGATAAAGCCAGCGCCTCTGCAGCGTTGCGGTTTAGTCTTTCTCGATTGAAGAAGACACGAGTTGATTCAGGGCATTTTATCCTGAAGCCTAAGAAGGGATAAAGCCAGCGCCTACCAGCGTTGCGGGTAGTCTATTCCGTGACAAAGGCGAAGCCTCATTATTCAACATCGTAGCATTAAGTCTAAGAGAGTTTCATTCTTTTAGCACAACGTTGTGTGTAGAGCGGTTTAGATAATCTACATGCTAGCCCAACTCAAGCGGTAGTTGGTAAAGGCTCATCAAACCCGTTGAGTGAGGGTTGGCCAATAACCTAAAGTCAGCGCCTCACCGCAGCGTTGCGGTTTAGTCTTTCAGATTGAAGAAGACACGAGTTGATTACAGGGCATTTTATCCGAAGCCTAGAAGGGATAAAGCCAGCGCCTCCTGCAGCGTTGCGGTTGATCATTCTCGGTCAAAGAAGACACCAAGGTTAGATCTTGGGGTATTTTATCGAAGCCTAAGAAGGGATAAAGCCAGCGCCTCACAGCGTTGCGGTTTAGTCTTTCAGATTGAAGAAGACACGAGTTCGATTAAGGGCATTTTATCCGAAGCCTAAGAAGGATAAAGCCAGCGCCTCACCGCAGCGTTGCGGTTTAGTCTTTCTCCGATTGAAGAAGACACGAGTTCAATTAGGGCATTTTATCGAAGCCTAAGAAGGGATAAAGCCAGCCTATACTCTGGCGTTGCGGTTTAGTCTTTCTCCGATTGAAGAAGACACGAGTTCGATTAGGGCATTTTATCCTGAAGCCTAAGAAGGGATAAAGCCAGCGCCTACCGCAGCGTTGCGGGTAGTCTATTCCGTGACAAAGGCGAAGCCTACGTATTCAACATCGTAGCATTAAGTCTAAGAGAGTTTCATTCTTTTAGCACAACGTTGTGTGTAGAAGCGGTTTAGATAATCTACATGCTAGCCCAACTCAAGCGGTAGTTGGTAAAGGCTCATCAAACCCGTTGGTGAGGGTTGGCCAATAACCCTAAAGTCAGCGCCTCACCGCAGCGTTGCGGTTTAGTCTTTCTCGATTGAAGAAGACACGAGTTGATTCGGGGCATTTTATCCGAAGCCTAAGAAGGGATAAAGCCAGCGCCTCACAGCGTTGCGGTTGATCATTCTCGGTCAAAGAAGACACCAAGGTTAGTCTTGGGGTATTTTATCCGAAGCCTAAGAAGGGATAAAGCCAGCGCCTCTGCAGCGTTCGGTTTAGTCTTTTAGATTGAAGAAGACACCAAGGTTCGTCTTGGGGTATTTTATCCGAAGCCTAAGAAGGGATAAGGCCAGCGCCTCACCGCAGCGTTGCGGTTTAGTCTTTTAGATTGAAGAAGACACCAAGGTTAGATCTTGGGGTATTTTATCCGAAGCCTAAGAAGGGATAAAGCCAGCGCCTCACAGCGTTGCGGTTTAGTCTTTCTCCGATTGAAGACACGAGTTCAATTAAGGGCATTTTATCCGAAGCCTAAGAAGGATAAAGCCAGCGCCTCTGCAGCGTTGCGGTTTAGTCTTTCTCCGATTGAAGAAGACACGAGTTCGATTACGGGGTATTTTATCCGAAGCCTAAGAAGGGATGAGTCACGTGTAACAGCGTTGCGGGTTAGTCTTCGAGTGAAAAAGCCGAAGCCTCATTATTCAACATCGTAGCATTAAGTCTAAGAGAGTTTTATTCTTTTAGCACAACGTTGTGTGTAGAACGGTTTAGACAATCTACATGCTAGCCCAACTCAAGCGGTAGTTGGTAAAGGCTCATCAAACCCGTTGAAGGTGGGGTTGGCCATAACCCTAAAGTCAGCGCCTCACGCAGCGTTCGGTTTAGTCTTTCTCCGATTGAAGAAGACACGAGTTCGATTACGGGGTATTTTATCCGAAGCCTAAGAAGGGATAAAGCCAGCGCCTCTGCAGCGTTGCGGTTTAGTCTTTCTCGATTGAAGACACGAGTTCGATTACGGGGTATTTCATCCGAAGCCTAAGAAGGGATGAGTCTACGTGTAGTAGCGTTGCGGGTGGTCTCTTGCGGTAAAGAGTATGAAGCTTCACGATTCAACATCGTAGCATTAAGTCTAAGAGAGTTTTATTCTTTTAGCACAACGCTGTGTGTAGAACGGATTTAGACAATCTACATGCTAGCCCAACTCAAACGGTAGTTGGTAAAGGCTCATCAAACCCGCTGAAGGTCGGGGTTGGCTAATAACCCTAAAGTCAACGCCTCACACGCTGTCGGTTTAGTCTTTCTCCGATTGAAGAAGACACCGAGTTCGATTACGGGGTATTTTATCCGGCCTAAGAAGGATAAAGCCAACGCCACACGCTGCTGCCGGTTTAGTCTTTTTCCGATTGAAGAAGACACCAGAGTTCGATTCTGGGGTATTTCATCCCGAAGCCTAAGAAGGGATGAGTCTACGTGTAACGCGCGTTGCCGGGTGGTCTCTTGCCCGTAAAAGAGTATGAAGCCTACGTATTCAACATCATAGCATTAAGTCTAAGAGAGTTTTATTCTTTTAGCACAACGTCACGTGCGGAACGGATCCAGAAATCCGCCACGCTAGCCCAACTCAAACGGTAGTTGGTAAAGGCTAATCAAACCCGTTGATGGCTGAGGGTTTGCCAAAAATCCTATAAGTATTATGGTTAATTATTTCGGACGAAGTAAAAGAATCATAATAAACAATGAAAGGGATGGATCTTATTCATTTGAAGCAAATATAGAAGGAGCTACAACTGTTTAAGCATCAAGTCTATGACAAAGGATTTGTTGTTCGAGCTGAGACACTTCATCATTGTAAGCCTGGTGGAGTTCTTCCTGCAACTCGGCTCTGAAGGACTCCTCATCGGTGTTCAGTGTCTTCGTGGTTGCCTCCTCGAGCTCAGCCAGTTTCTGCTTCGACAGATCAAGCTCCCTAGACGCAACGGTGAGGGCTTCTTCCTTGTTGGCCTTGGCCAGCTCCAAATTGCCCATCCTATCTTCCTCAGCATGGAGCTCTCCCCTGAGCAGTATTATCCTCTCCGCACTCGCCACAATATCAGTCTGGATGTGGCTTAAGGAAGAATATGTCTCAGCAACAACAGCCCCGAGCTGATCGGCGCGGTCTTTCTGCATCTGGACTTCGAGCCCAGTAAAAACACGAGCATCGCGCCATGCCTCTAAACGCGAGTCGGTATGAGCGGCTATGTATGAGGAAGCCCCAGCTGCCCGTAGTTCTTGCAGTCTCTGAAGCTTTCCCTCCAGATGGCAAGGTCATCAACAATGGTCTGAGCCAGCTCGGGATAACCCATATCCCGTATCAAAGCCATCCGGGGATCAAGCAGTGGCCTGAACTGATGAAGAGAAAGTCCGCCATGAAGGACCTTTTCGATCACAGTGTTCACCAAAGAAAAGAATGAGCGTATTTCCAAACAGATAATGAGATGGGATGGATCTTCATCCAAAGATCAACGCCTCACCGTGATCATGGAGTCGAGATGTAGGCTCTGCACAGAAGAAAAGGGGACTTTAGGATTTTTAGTAAAAAAATTGGCGAAAGCTTATTTGGCTAAAAGACCCTTACCCGTCTCCTTCGGTGTAGCTTCAGAGGCTAGTGAGTCCACCATAGCGATCTATCGCCGATGTCACAACCGTAAATGAGCCCCTCGTGCTCATCTATCTCAATCGGTGGTAGCCGATTCGAAAGCACGAAAGAGGAGTCCCTGCCACTACACAAGGGGAGCGCCTCAGCCTCTTTTAATTATAGTGGTATTGGCCAAACGGCTGGTCCTATAATTAATCGAAGAGAAAGTTCATACCTTCTTCAGGACAAGAGTCGTAAATCCTCACCTAGGGTAGCTCCATCCGTGACCAAGCGCCAGAGGTGTCATCCATGGAAGTACTACCAGATAAACCACCGCCACGAGATCTTCCATTGAGAAGTCCGAAAAAAGGAGGCATTAGGAAAGTGAATGGAATTAAGACGAACGATAGGTAAAGTTACTTACCTCCTACGGTGTGATTAGCTGGCCTAGTCTCGGTTTGTGCATTTGTCTCCTGCAATCTCTCTAAAAGAACAAAAGCAAAGAGGCAGTAGTGGGGTACAAATCGAAGTCATTCCACTCTCGCATTTGCCACCCAGAAGAGGAATTATCGATGTTAGATGTACCTGGGTCCGCCGGATCAGGTCCTACATCTCTTCCGCCATAGCTCCATACATTTGTTGAGTAAAACTGGGCTCAGCATGAGCAGAACTGGGCTCAGCAGAATGGTGGTGATCAAAATCAAAGCCAGGATCATAATCCCTAGAACCCCCTGCATGCGAACGGAGAAATGTCAGCCTTCAAAAGTCAAAATCTCAGATTTCATCACGGTGAATTATTACCTCCACACCGACCGAACATTACGGGTCAAGTCTATATCAAAGGACCGAGGATTTAGACAATCTACATGCTAGCCCAACTCAAACGGTAGTTGGTAAAGGCTCATCAAACCCGCTGAAGGTCGGGTTGGCTAATAACCCTAAAGTCAACGCCACACGCTGCTGTCGGCTTAGTCTTTCTCCGATTGAAGAAGACACCGAGTTCGACTCGGGTATTTTATCCCGAAGAAGGGATAAAGCCAACGCCACACGCGTTTCCGCTTAGTCTTTTTCCGATTGAAGAAGACACCGAGTTCGATCGGGTATTTCATCCCGCTGCCTAAGAAGGGATGAGTCTACGCGGTAACGCTGCGTCGGGTGGTCTCTTGCCCGTAAAAGAGTATGAAGCCTACGTATTCAACATCATAGCATTAAGTCTAAGAGAGTTTTATTCTTTTAGCACAACGTCACGTGCGGAACGGATCCAGATAATCCGCACGCTAGCCCAACTCAAACGGTAGTTGGTAAAGGCTAATCAAACCCGTTGATGGCTGAGGGTTTGCCAAAAATCCTATAAGTATTATGGTTAATTATTTCTGACGAAGTAAAAGAATCATAATAAACAATGAAAGGGATGGATCTTATTCATTTGAAGCAAATATAGAAGGAGCTACAACTGTTTAAGCATCAAGTCTATGACAAAGGATTTGTTGTTCGAGCTGAGACACTTCATCATTATAAGCCTGGTGGAGTTCTTCCTGCAACTCGGCCTGAAGGACTCCTCATCTGTTCGGTTCGTGGTTGCCTCGAGCTCAGCCCTCGGATGCATCAAGCTCCCTAGACGCAACGGTGAGGGCTTCTTCCTTGTTGGCCTTGGCCAGCTCCAAATTGCCCATCCTATCTTCCTCAAGATGGAGCTCCCCCGAAAGCGATATCCTTCCGCGACTCGCCACAATATCGGCCCGATGTGGCTTAAGGAAGAATATGTCTCAAGAACAATGCTCGAAGGATCGGCGCGGTTTTTCAGATCCGACTTCGAGCCCAAGAAAACACGAGTATCGCGCCATGCCTCTAAACGCCGATTCGGTATGAGCGGCTATGTATGAGGAAGCCCCACCGCCAGTAGTTCTTGGCTCCGGCTTCCCTCCGTGATGGCAAGGTCATCAACAATGGTTCGAGCCACGGATAACCCATATCCCGTGACAAAGCCATCCGGATCAAGCAGGGTCTGAATCGATGAAGAGAAAGTCCGCCATGAAGGACCTTTTCGATCACGTGTTCACCAAAGAAAAGAATGAGCGATTTCCAAACAGATAATGAGATGGGATGGATCTTCATCCAAAGATCAACGCCTCACCGCATCATGGAGTCGAGATGTAGGCTCGCACGTAAGAAAAGGACTTTAGGATTTTTAGTAAAAATTGGCAAAGCTTATTTGGCTAAAAGACCCTACCCGCCTCCTTCTGTAGCTTCAGAGGCTAGTGAGTCCACCATAGGCGATCTATCGGCTGATGCTTCAACCGTAGCCGAGCCCTCGGTGTGCTCATCTATCTCAACGGTCGCTGTGGTAGCTGATTCTGAGAGAGCAATGAAAGAGGAGTCCCTGCCACTACACAAGGGGAGCGCCTCAGCCTCTTTTAATTATAGTGGTATTGGCCAAACGGCTGGTCCTATAATTAATCGAAGAGAAAGTTCATACCTTCTTCAGGACAAGATTTCTGCAATCCTCACCTAGGGTAGCTCCATCCTGTGACCAAGCGCGTAGCAGGTCATCCATGGAAGTACTACCGTATAAACCAGCTGCCACGAGATCTTCCATTGAGAAGTCTGAAAAAAGGAGGCATTAGGAAAGTGAATGGAATTAAGACGAACGATAGGTAAAGTTACTTACCTCCTACGTGTGATTAGTCGCCTAGTCTCGGTTTGTGCATTTGTCTCCCCGCAATCTCTAAAAGAACAAAAGCAAAGAGGCAGCTTAGTGGGGTACAAATCCCAGTCATTCCATTCTCGTGATTTGCCACCCGTAAGAGGAATTATCGATGTTAGATGTACTGGTCCGCCGGATCAGGTCCTACAGGCCTCTTCCGCCATAGCTCCATACATTTGTTGAGTAAAATGGCTCAAGATGAGCGTAACTGGCTCGCATAATGGTGGTGATCAAAATCAAAGCCGATCATAATCCCTAGAACCCCCGCATGCAACCGAGAAATGTCACCTTCAAAAGTCAAAATCTGATTTCATCACGGTGAATTATTACTCCGCCACCGACCGAACACGGGTCAAGTCTATATCAAAGGACCGAGGATTCACATGATTCTTGTGGGCTAGCCTCTTTCGCTTAACCCTTGAGAGGGTCGAATTCTTCCTCTTCAATAGATTTTCCCGAAAATTCAATTGATGAGAACTCTAATGGAAAGGATGAGAAAACGAAGGGAAAAGGAGAAAGTACCGAGATCCTTCTCATGAGCCGCAGCCTGGTCCTCTCCTAAAGTAGCAGCCCGAGTTGTGGAACTCCTCCTCACCACCCGGCCGATAAGATCGGGCTCCTCCGAGCTTGACCGCATCCAGTGTCCAATGCCGGCCTCGAACGATGCCGCTACCAGATTGAGATGGCCCTCAGTGGACTCGACTCGTTAGCTACTAATAGCCAACTACAATAGAGGAATGTCGACTCAAATGACGGCCTCGAGCTCGAGACGAACCTAGCACCGTACACCCCATGACGCCACAACCATGCTCAAGGCCATCCACAAGTCCACCTCGAACTGAGTCGCTTGTTCGGGTTCCCAACATAAAGTTGGTCGAACCGAACCGGCGAAAGCAAAACGACAGGAAAATAAGGCTCAATGAAGCATTCCTCATTTACTCGAAGGTGAGATACCCTCGCCCGATATTCACTAGCCAATTGAAATAGCCAATGTTAAGTGAAGTCTCGCTGTCTTCGCACCTCCTCGCCGTCGACCAAGGACTCACCATATTGACCAGAGAATCGAGGAAAACATCCGAAAAGATCCACCCTTTGTGAATCTCAGACTGCTTTGATCTCTACAAAACCACCCTTCCATCTCGCAATCCTCTACCAACCGTAAGAAAGGAGTAGACGACCTGGAACCCGGTGCCACATCATGTCGGGACGATGAAGGACCAACCAGTCATCAACAGGTATATGGGAGCTCTACTCGACGGAAGGGATGCGTGATGATGGCTCGCCCTTTCTCGGGTAAACGCCGAACTATATGCCGCAATCCCGCGAATACCGCCACCATCACCGAAGAGAGAGAGTTCCTTCTTGTGGGCAGTTGAATCGCAGGATAAAGGACCTCCAAAGGTAAAGCATCATCGATTGATATGGAACCACACACTTCTTGAGCCAGATTGCAAGATAGCCTCGCTAGAAGAGTTGTCGGCCGGATAGGCTTCACCGCATGCCAGGTCGCAAACTTGGTCCCTCGAAGGAAAGCCTTCTTTGGCGTGAATGAGTGTGTACGAAGTTAGCCTCGTGACTTCTTCATTAACCTTCAAGGGGTGAGCGGTGATAGTTCACATATTTCGCCGCATTTGTCCTCCAAATGCCGGAACAAGTAATCGGCGAACCGCTCGCACTCACCGCGATTTCCTCTTAGCTAAGGTCAGATTGGGCCGAGCTATATGGTAATGACAAGTGAGATCCCATAAAGTCTTATAACGACGGGCGTATGCTCTTCACCGCCTGCCTGATTGAGGGAAAGTACTCCGATATAGCATCTTCCCATGGGTAGACCAAATGCGGTACATCTCATGCAAAGCCAACCCCAACTCGCCATTGGTGAAAACGATTCGAAGTCCGGATTATAAAGCTCGAATAAGGTAAAGAAATGGTTGACACCGATTGGAAGGCCATACATAGTGGCACGAATCGCTGAATACGCACCGCAAGCACGGTTCTCCATCCCATCGGCCGAGGACGTAAGCGTCGCCAATTCACCAAGCTTACTTGACGAAAGTGTACCCACCAAGAATCTATGACGACGACGACATCTCTCCCCAATTTAGCAAGGCGATTCTTCAAAGTCGAAAAGGTGAACAAAAAAGCTCAATGTGATCAAGGATTGACTGACCGATCATTAGTGGTAATAAACAATGACATATGATCATGATTTGATATGAGAGATGACGAGGTGTCCCGGGAATATGGGCCAAGGGCCTCCGGCTGCCTTTGTTCAACCATCTCTCACTCTCGATAAGAGTCAGATCCGATCCTTAACCGAAGTCAATAGATAATCTGCCTTTCGCAGTTGGTTCGAGAGCTGGTGTCCCTTTACGAAGATCGGTGACCAAACGCCGGAGAACGCGAACTTCCTCAACATACTCGATCGCTCGCTGATGTCCCCGGCGCAAATCGAGGCGTAGATAGAAATCGCGATCATCACACATGGAATAATAGTCACTATGACGCCCATCGACCCGTGAGGGCGGAAAAGCTCCCGAGGAATAATCAATCAAATCGAAAATACTCGCTAGTAAATGGCTGAATTCATCTTACATAGATTGAGTCACGACCTTATAACGGTATGACGATTTCATCCAGATAAATACCCGAGAACGATGAATATAGTCGTAAACAAAGCGACAATATATATCCCGCTCTACTAAGCAAGAGTACGGTGAAATCGCCCCGCTAAAAACATCGAGACGGTGATCTTTGAAGCCTCGATCCTCACGGGAGAATCTCAGCTCTTCCCAATCGCCACAAAGGAGAACGGCTGGTCATAACGAACGGCACAACCAAGGCCGGTCCCCACAAAGGAGGATTTGCTCTTCCCAATCGCCACAAAGGAGAACGGCGGGATACAACACATATATGCACGAAGATAATAAGTTGGCGCACCACCGAAAGAAGGAGGCGCGGCATTCACGCAGCCAGGCGAGTTGAGCGACTCTGAGCGCGGATCTTCCGACGACATCGAAGCCGCAAAGCACGACGAAAAGTCGATACACAAACCGAAAATCAGCAAATAAAGTCGTAAGGCTAAAATCCGACGAAGCACTGACGGGCGCGGGCTGCGGACGCCACCGCCACGCGACGCTTAGAGTCCAGAGCCGCCTGCTGTACCCGCCAGCGCTGGCGCTCGGGAGGGCGTGCCGGGCGACCAGCTGCCGCTGCGCTGGCTAGGCCTGCTTGGCCATGCTCGCTGGCGCTGGCGCCTGGGGCCATTGCCGGGCGCTTCGCTGGCGCTGCCATTGCCGCGCCTGGGCTGCCGCCAGGGCGCCCCGCCTGGGTCGGGCCTTCATCCAGCCATTCCGCTGATCGTACCTCGGTCCTTTCTCGTGGTCCGCCACCAGACGCACAAAAAGGGAAGAAAAGAAGAAAAGAATTTACAAAACCCTCGACACATACCTCGTTGATCGAAGGAAATAAGACGGCAGAAGCTAGATGAAAACAAGAGAGAGAGAGCACTGGGGCCGCCTAGGTCGAAGAATAGGAGGAGTATGGGTATTTATAACAACCCCATATGAACCCAATCCTCTTTGAACAAGGACTCCTATTTTGGCAAGAAGTAGGAATTCTAATTGAGCCCAAATCAATTCTAATTAGGACTCTAATCAGCCCCTAATTAGGAGTCCTATTGGAACCTTATCCCGATATCAAAACAAGGCCAAATCAGTCCGCTGATTGGCTCCTACTCCCTTCGCCTTTGGAAAGATTTCAAGATTGATTCGCGCAATAACATCTTGTGAAGGCCCCCATCGACGCCGAACGCTACGCCTAATCCTACTCCAACTAGGATTACGAGTATAAACCGTTTCCTAACTTATCGAGAAGTTCCCTAAGAATATTTTCACAAAAATATTCTTAGGATAACTCGATCGTAAGGATGGCATCGACCGATCAACGCGCCACCCAATCCTACTCCAACTAGGATTACGAGTATAAACCGCTTCCTAATTTGTTCGAGAAGTTCCCTAAAAATATTTTCACAAAAATATTCTTAGGATAACTCGATCAAGTGATGGCACGACGACCAACGCCACTAACTACCCAACTAGGATTACGAGTATAAACCGCTTCCAAGATTTCAACGAGGAGTTCCCGAGAATAAACCCATATTCTTAAGGATAACTCGGTAACCCTTAATTTCTCCCACCATAATCTCCAAGAGAGGAATAATCGACGAGGAGTGAAGGTCATGTTGACATCGGATAATCATATCCTCCCAGTAGTTAAACCAACAACACACGCCATGATGGAGGAATTAGAAAGTGATGGTTATGAAGTTCCATGTATTCGACATTACCAACGCTGCCAACAAGGAGTTCAACACAATGGAGAAGTCCAAAATCTGATGGTTAGTCAAACACCAACCGACAGTTACAAACAAAACTCACCCACCAGCCTTCGAAGTCAAGATAACAAGCTCGACAATAAATGCAGCACCGGATCTTATCGTGAATCCTACAAAGAACTGATGATCCGAAGAATCAAGATTTGAAGCTATCTTTGGGACCCTCACCATCAAGGCCGGAACTATCATGTTCAAAGCATCCTGCACTCATCAAGAATCGACCCAGACGCTTTGGAGGGTATCCAGAGGCATAAAAATTGCTTATCGCGACTCGACGAAACTCGCGGACGGTGGGTTGACAACCGACGATCCATTCGACAAACCGACGCCGCGAAAACGCATCACGCCGCGAAAACGTAGAGCGAAGTCGACGAGCACATGAAGTGAGTCCAAGACGCACGAGCCAATGAAACGCGTCGAAGTTGATTAAACTCAAACGCCGATGAGAAGGAATCAACCGTACTTAGTCCGGACGCCACCGCCACGCCGGACGCTTAGAGTCAGAGCCGCTGGTACTCGGCCAGCGCCGGCGCTCGGTGGCGCTGGCGACTGGCCGCTGGGCTAAGGCTGGCAGCGCTGGCGCTTGGGGCCAGCCTGGCGCCTACATGGCTGGCGCCAGCTGCCACTACTGGCGCCAGCCGCCGCATCTGGCCAAGGCCGGCGCTACTGCTGGGTCGGGCCGCTTCATCCAGCGCCGCCGTCCCATTGACAGATTCTCGGTCTTTCTCGCGGGTCCGCTGGCCACCGCGACAAAAGGGAAGAAAAGAAGAAAAAGAATTTACAAAACCCTCGTACACATACCTCGTTGATCGAAGGAAATAAGACGGCGAGAAGCGAGATGAAAACAAGAGAGAGAGAGCACAGGGGGGGCCGGCCTAGGTCAGAAGAATAGGAGGAGTATGGGTATTTATAACAACCCCATATGAACCCAATCCTCTTTGAACAAGGACTCCTATTTTGGCAAGAAGTAGGAATTCTAATTGGAGCCCAAATCAATTCTAATTAGGACTCTAATCAGCCCCTAATTAGGAGTCCTAATTGGAACCTTATCCGGATATCAAAACAGTGCCAAATCAGTCCGTTGATTGGCTCCTACTCCCTTCGCCAAGTTTGGAAAGATTCTGAAGATTGATTCGGCAGAATAACATCTTGTGAAGGCCCCCATCGACGCCGATCAACGCGTCGCCTAATCCTACTCCAACTAGGATTACGAGTATAAACTGTTTCCTAATTTATCGAGAAGTTCCCGGAAGAATATTTTCACAAAAAATATTCTTAGGGATAACTCGATCGTGCGGATGGCATCGACGCCGATCAACGCGTCACCCAATCCTACTCCAACTAGGATTACGAGTATAAACTGTTTCCTAATTTGTTCGAGAAGTTCCCGGAAAAATATTTTCACAAAAAATATTCTTAGGGATAACTCGATCGTGCGGATGGCATCGACGCTGACCAACGCGTCGCCCAATCCTACTCCAACTAGGATTACGAGTATAAACTGTTTCCAAGATTTCAACGAGGAGTTCCTGGAGAATAAACCCATATTCTTAAGGATAACTCGGTAACCCTTAATTTCCTCCCACCATAATCTCCAAGAGAGGAATAATCTGACGAGGAGTGAAGGTCATGTTGACATCGGATAATCATATCCTCCCGCTGTAGTTAAACCAACAACACACGTCATGATGGAGGAATTAGCCGAGTGATGGTTATGAAGTTCCATGTATTCGACACAGCCAACGCGTCGCCAACAAGGAGTTCGCCAACATACGGAGAAGTCCAAAAATCTGATGGTTAGTCAAAACAACGACCAACCGACACGAGTTACAAACAAAACTCACCCACCAGCTTCGAAGTCAAGATAACAAGCGGTCGACAATAAATGCAAAGACCGCGGATCTTATCAGAATCCTACAAAGAACTGGATGATCCGAAGAATCAAGATTTGAAGCTATCTTTGGGACCCTCACCATCAAGGCCGGAACCATCATGTCCAAAGCATCCCGCACTCATCAAGAATCGACCGAGACGCTTTGGAGGGGTATCCAGAGGCATAAAAATTGCTTATCGCATTCGACGAAACTCGTGGACGGTGGGTTGACAACCGACGATCCATTCGACAAACCGACGCCGCGAAAACGCATCACGCCGCGAAAACGCAGAGCGAAGTCGACGAGCACATGAAGTGAGTCGGCAAGACGCACGAGCCAATGAAACGGCGCGCCGAAGTTGATTAAACTCAAACGCCGATGAGAAGGAATCAACCGTACTTAGTCCGCCAATGCAAACGGGCCGCTTAAGCTCGAAAGTTGATCGGCACGACTCAAACACGACGGCGACATTACCGAGCAAAACTAAGCCCGAAGACCGAAAGAATCGACGAAGAATCGACGAGAAACGACGAAAACGACGGAAAACGCCAAGACGGCTGCCAAACCTCTACCAAAGTGGCCAAGGTGGTCGCATTTACTTGTCGAGCCACCAACCTGTCGAGGTGCCCTACCAAGTGGGGTCGGGAGGGCCTTGGTCGGAGCCACCTGGCCACTTGGTCGTGAGGTGCTCGGCGCCAGGGTAGCGTTCTCGCCACCATGGCCGAGCCACTCGGCCGAGGTGGCTCGGCCAAGTGGCCGAGCCACCAAGGTGGCCGGGCACCCCCCCCCCTTTCATTGTATAAATAGGGGGGGGGTGTCATCTTCGAGGAGGTGGAGAGGCTGGATTTTGGAGACTTTGAGGTCGGATTTTTGGGGATTTGGAGCGGGCTTCCGATTGGATTTTTGGGATCTTTCAAAGGCTCGGACTTCTGAAGAGTTCTTGCGAGATCTACGAGTAATCGGCGACGGCTTCGAAAGCAACGGCGAGCACAAGTTCACCAACGCCGATCTTCAATCAAAAGGTAACCGATTCGGTCGAATCGCAGATACCCTCTAGATTAAGCTTCGTCTTAATCTCAGGGATAGCGCTGTGATTTCTCCTAGTAGATCTCACCCGCTCCGGCGATCCTCTCCTTCGTGAGTGTGATCCCCTCAGGCGCTTCGTTTCCTTCGTGAAACAAGCCCCTTTACATCTGTAGTTCCAGAACCCGGGTCTCCACCTGGATCGGAATTGCGCGGTGGTCCACGGACACAATAAGTCCCCGGCACAGGCAAAGAACCCACGCAAGCGAGGACCTCGATATAACAGAGATCCTCGTGTTTGTTCACAAGGATAAAAAGTTGTAATCTTTTTGATTTTCATTGTAAGCCTTAAAATAAAAGGCGATATTTCTCTTGAATTTTGTTGTAGGCCAAAGAAGCTGTAAGCAAGTTCAAATCAATGACAATCATCCCAACTTTTACCGCTAACATATATATATATATATATATATATATATATATATATATATATATATATATATATATATATATAGGAACTACAAAAATATCGTTTTTCTCTTTTGTATACTTATAGTCATTATTGTCAACGCCAACTTTTTATTTTGGTAGTTTGCTAATTATATGGATTATACCTATTTGCACAAATACCCGCCGATTCGATCGTTAATACATAGAGTCCGATAAGCATATCTTGAGTTGGTACGAAATGGGATCTCCAATAGCTGGAGACAAGAGATTCATATGAGAAAACGTAAGTAAACGGCCTCCGCTGAGCTTCCAAAGATAAAGGTACATGAATGACCATTTGGTCCCCATCAAAGTGTATATATATATATATATATATATATATATATATATATATATATATATATATATATATATATATATATATATATATATATATATATAGGAATAATGTGTATGAGGTGGCTCATTTTGTTAAATGAGCTACCAAGAGATAGCTATGTAGTGAGGCCCACCTTTGTTAGGCACATCAATAATTGTGGAGCTCACCACTCTATCTCATGGTAGCTCACTTAGCAAAATGAGCCACCTCATACACATTATTCTTTATATATATATATATATATATATATATATATATATATATATATATATATATATATATATATATATATATATATATATATATATATATATATATACTCTTATCGCTAAAACATACTATTAGTCTAAAGATAAATACACAAAAGTGATTGGGTTCAAAGGTACAGAAAAATAGAGTTGGACTTAAACATAAACTAGGATTAACTATTAGGCCCAAAGACAAGAACCCCTTATTTTAATAATGTTGTGAGCACCACACTACTTCATATATCTCTTTGAAGCGTATGTCTTATCATTTTTTATTCTATGTTCTTTCACATCTAACTTCATTAAAGATGTTTCTGTTGTTCTGCTAACCTTTGTTCCACGCAGGCTTTGACTTTAGCCTCATTTAGACCTTACGTCTAATCTTTTTGTTAACCCTTCAAATAGGGTAAAGAAGGTGTCTGTCTGTAGCGAATCAAGCTTACTTGAATAAGCCGGTTATGATGAAACGACGCCATGTTGTACCCATTTAGACATTCTTATGGATTTATTTGCCTTATTTTTCAGATATATAGACTTCTCTATATTATAATGTTATTATTTAGTTATGATGGCGGTGTTTAAGCCAAGACTTGTATTTATTTTTCTAAGGATATGAAGACCATCTTATCTAGTGGATTTTGGACTTGATTATATTGTCTTCTTAATTGCTTCCGCGTTATGATTTACATTTGTTGTGATGATGTCGTTGTTGAGATGAGTCCTATACATTGATGTATATTTATATTATGTGGTTGTGGATGAGTTACATGATATTTGTAGGGCATTTCTCTTCGCTCTATAAATATTCGGTCTATCAGGTCGCCACTCGTCTGCTAGGCATGACAATACGGTAGTGAGAGAAGCAGTGAAGAAGCTTTTTGATTGAGATGTTTGGTTGAACATCTCGGCTTACACCAAGGTGTTACTACAGTATCTTGTGTCAAAAAGAGAGTTTGACAGAAAAGAGGTTAATGGTTCAAATCCTGAAGAGGGCAGCTACGTTTTGAAAAATGAAAAATTCATTAAATAGAAGACAATTCTAATTTGTTTTCAACATGCTTGACCGAATTATTGAAAACTATTTTACTATCGATTTGGGAATTATGTTGTATTCTTTTGTAAAAATCCTTATTTATTTTAATGCTAGGAAAATATGAAGAGTTTTCCTCTTCAAATTGCGCCAGACTCCAAGCCTCCCCATGGCGTGAAACATGAAGTCAGGAGGAGAGTTTAGTCTACATTGAAAGGACAGTAAACTCACTGTAGGTAATCTTCTTATCTTTTGATTATCTCCTCGTTTCTCAGTTTTATACGCAACAGGCAACAGAAAAGCATAAAAGGCTAGTATATAGTTCTTGTTAATGTAATGTGCTGATGGACTAAATAATCATGTACAGCTGTGTTTAATTTAGTTAAGGGTTTTAATTATGATCAGTTATGGGGTTAGGTGAGTACAGCTATTAACTCCACTTTTGTACTTCATATAAATTGTAAGAGATGTGAGTTGAAGATATAGAACCCTAACATCTTACTGCCGCCTCCATTATCTACCTCTCTATCTACTGTTGCTGTATAGATCTCCATATACTTTCAAATTAGTTTTATTCCTCCATCCAAATCACTATAATAGCTGCCCAATATCCAACAAAATTGGTATCAGAGAAGAGGTTGAAGTTGGCAGCTCGGATCTAAAGGATTAAAGGGCAAATAAAGCTCAAGAAAAAGGGGATCTTTGAAGAAACTACATGGCCAGCACCAGCTCTTCAAGTGGAAGCATCCAGCATGTTTATGTACCAGTTTTTCATGGTGAAAATTATGATTTTTGGTGCGTAAAGATGAGAACTATGTTTCTCTCTCTAGATTTATGGGAGTTTGTTGAAAAAGGGTTTATAGAGCCTGAATCTACAAATGGTTTGACGGAAAGTCAGAAAAAAGAATTGAAGGAGAAACAAAAATTAGATGCTACAGCTCTTGGGAAGATTCAACAAGGAGTTTCTGATGTTCTCTTTCCAAGAATTATGGGACCAACAAAAGCAAAGCAAGCATGGGATATCCTCCAAAAGGAATTTCGAGGAGATGCAAAGGTAAGAGCTGGAAAACTTCAAAACCTTAGAAAAGATTTAGAAATTTTGAGAATGAAAGACAATGAAACAATGAATGATTTTTCAACGAGAGTTACTGATTTGGTGAATCAAATGAAGTGTTATGGTGAAGATTTAAGTGATAAGAGAGTTGTTGAGAAGATTTTAATTAGTCTTCCTGAGAAATTTGATCCTATTGTGGCTGTTGTTGAAGAGACAAAAGATATTTCTGAAATGAGTGTTCAAGAGTTGATGGGTTCTCTAAAATCCTTTGAGCAAAAACTAAATCGACGCTCCGAAAAAGCAATTGAGAGCGCATTTCAGTCCAAGCTCAACTTGGGTTCAAAATTTTTTGAAAAGGGGTCAGCAAGCAAGAGAGAAAATTTCAGAGGTGGAAGACAAGGAAGAGGCAGAGGCAGAGGAAGAAATTATGAAGGAAGAGGAAGACAAATGTATGGTGAAAGAAGAAATGATGAAGAAGCTCCAAATTGTCGGATCTGTAATGCAAGAAGTCATTCTGAGAGTGAATGTTGGTTTAAAGGTAAACCAAAGTGTTTCATTTGCCAAAAATTTGGGCATAAGCAAAGTGAATGTCGATTTCAAAAAAATCAGCAAGCAAATTTTACTGAAGAGAAAGAAGTTTAATCAAATTTGTTCTACTCATGTCATAGTGCTATTGAACAAAAAGAGGAAATTTGGTTTCTGGACAGCGGGTGTAGCAATCATATGACAGGAAATAAAAACATCTTTCTAGATATGGACACCACTGTTAACTCTCAAGTGAAGATGGGCAATGGTGCTATGGTGAAAGCTATTGGAAAAGGAACTGTTGGTCTTCAAACAAAGAAAGGAACAAGATATATACGAGATGTTTTACTCGTACCAGATCTGGAGCAGAATTTGTTGAGTGTTGGACAACTTTTGGAGCATGGATACTCACTTAATTTTTTTTGAAAACAGCTGCACTATTTATGAGACAAGGAATAGAGATCAAGTTGTGGCAAAAATTAAGATGACGAGAAATAGAAGCTTCCCGTTGGAGGTGAAATATGCCAAAGAAGTTGCATTTAGTGCAATAATTTCAGATAATTCCTGGTTATGGCATCGTAGACTTGGGCATTTGAACTTTCAAAGTCTCAAGTTGCTTTCTCAAAAAAATATGGTTCAGGGACTGCCACTTATTGAAAGCAAGAATGAGGTTTGCGAAGGATGTGCTTTAGGGAAACATCATCGTCAACCTTTTCCAAAAGGAGTAGCTTGGCGAGCCAAACAGATTTTGGAGTTGGTTCATACGGACGTTTGTGGACCAATGAGCACACCTTCTCATTCACAAAATAGGTACTTTGTTCTATTCATTGATGATTATACTCGAATGACTTGGGTGTATTTTATGAGGCAAAAATCTGAAGTGTTTATGGTGTTTAAAAAATTTAAAAGTCTTGTTGAGAAGCAAAGTGGCAAGTTTATCAAAGTGTTGAGAAGTGATAGGGGGAAGGAGTATACTTCAAATCAATTTCAGAATTTTTGTGAAGATGAAGGTATAGAAAGACAACTCACAGTTGGGTACACACCTCAACAAAATGGTGTATCCGAAAGAAAGAATCAAATAGTGATGGAGATGGCTAAATCAATGCTACATGCGAAGGGACTACCTAATGTTTTTTGGGCTGAAGCTGTCTACACTGCAGTGTACTTGATGAATAGGTGCCCAACAAAAGCTTTAGAAAATAAAACACCATTTGAAGCTTGGAGTGGTAGGAAACCATCTGTCAGACACTTAAAAGTCT
Source organism: Asparagus setaceus (assembly GCA_012295165.1). Classification (NCBI taxonomy): domain Eukaryota; kingdom Viridiplantae; phylum Streptophyta; class Magnoliopsida; order Asparagales; family Asparagaceae; genus Asparagus; species Asparagus setaceus. The sequence goes on along the minus strand of CM022706.1, from coordinate 45,519,507 downwards.
TTGGATGTGTTTGCTATGCTCAAATTCCAAAAGAGAAAAGGAGCAAACTTGATGAAGTGAGTGAGAGATGTATTTTTATGGGTTATAGTTCACACTCGAAAGGATACAAGCTGTATAGTTTGAAGAACAACAAAGTAATCATCAGCCGAGATGTTTTGTTTGATGAAAAATTTGCTTGGAATTGGAAAGAAGAAAAAATTGAGAAGAGGACTGTTTTAGTTGATGCGGTTCTGAGAAGACAAGGACAAGAGGGAGAAAATGAAGAAGAAACTCCTCCTCCTCCAAGAAAAGATTCGTCATCATCTCCAAGTGGTTCAAGTTCTGCACCAAGTTCCTCATCCCCAAGTTCAACTCCAAAGAAAATGAAGAGTCTGAGTGATGTTTATGCAAGATGCAATTTCTGCGTCATGGAACCTGAAAATTTTGAAGAAGCAATTAGTGAGAAAGCTTGGAAGAAAGCTATGGAAGAAGAAATTCAAGTGATTGAAAAGAACGATACATGAGAGTTGGTTGATAGACCTCAAGACAACGAGATCATTGGTGTGAAATGGGTTTACAAGGTAAAGCTGAAAGCATATGGTTCAATTCAAAGAAACAAGGCTAGACTTGTCGCAAAAGGTTACTCACAGCAGCCCGGTGTTGATTTCCATGAAACATTTGCACCTGTAGCTCGGCTTGACACCATTCGAGCTCTTATTGCCTTAGCAGCTCAAAAAGGTTGGCTTCTTTATCAACTTGATGTGAAATCAGCGTTTCTAAATGGAGAATTGAAAGAAGAGGTCTATGTTGAGCAACCTCAGGGATTTGTCATGAAAGGAGAAGAAGAAAAAGTGTATAAATTAAAAAAGGCATTGTATGGGCTGAAGCAAGCTCCTCGAGCTTGGTATAGCCAGATTGATTCTTATTTCATGGAAAAAGGATTCAAGAAGAGCAAGAGTGAGCCTAATTTGTATGTCAAAAATCAAGGTAGTCCAATATTCTCATTGTCGCTTTATATGTTGATGATTTGCTATTTGCTGAGAACAATGAAAGAATGATTCAAGAATTTAAAAAGGACATGATGAGAAAATATGAGATGAATGATATGGGGCTGTTACATCATTTTCTTGGCATGGAGATTTATCAAGAGGATAGTGGTGTATTTCTTTGTCAAAGAAAGTATGCTGAAAATATTTTGGAGAAATTTGGAATGAAAGAATGCACACCAATGACTACGCCTCTTGTTGTGAATGAAAAACTCATGAAAGAAGATCAAAGAGAGAAAGGAGATGCTACGGTCTATAGAAGTTTGGTTGGAAACTTGTTTTATCTTACTGCGACAAGGCCAGATATCATGTTTGCAGCGAGTTTGTTGTCTAGGTTCATGCATTGTCCTAGTCAGGTTCATCTTGGAGCAGCAAGAAGAGTTCTGAGATACATTCGTGGTACTACCAATTTTGGGATCCGGTATCGCAAAGGAGTTGCTATAAAATTAAAAGGATTTTGTGATAGTGATTGGGGTGGTTGCATCGATGATATGAAGAGTACTTCAGGGTACACATTTTCTCTAGGCTCTGGTGTGTTTCTTGGGCATCAAAGAAGCAACAATCAGTTGCTCAGTCTTCAGCAGAAGCTGAGTATGTTTCCGCTTCTTTGGCTACATCTCAAGCATTTTGGTTGAGGAGAATTCTGGAAGATATTGGGGAAAAACAGCAAGAAGCTTCAGAAATTTTGTGTGACAACAAATCAGCTATAGCAATAGCAAAGAATCCAGTTTTTCACAGCCGCCCGCGACATATTGCAATCAAGCATCATTTCATTTGAGAAGCAATTGAAGAAGGAGAAGTGCAACTCTACTTTTGCAAGTCTGAAGACCAAGTTGCTGATGTTTTTACAAAGGCTGTTTCAAAAGAGAAGTTTCAGTACTTCAGGAAGCAATTAGGAGTTGAAGAGCATCACATTAAGGGGAAGAATGTTAATGTAATGTGCTGATGGACTAAATAATCATGTCGAGCTGTGTTTAATTTAGTTAAGGGTTTTAATTATGATCAGTTATGGGGTTAGGTGAGTACAGCTATTAACTCCACTTTTGTACTTCATGTAAATTGTAAGAGATGTGAGTTGAAGATATAGAACCCTAACATCTTAATGCCGCCTCCATTATCTACCTCTCTATCTACTGTTATCAGATAGATCTCCATATACTTTCAAATTAGTTTTATTCCTCCATCCAAATCACTATAATAGCTGCCCAATATCCAACAGTTCTCTTCGGTGTGTAACTCAAAATAATGTGCAAGATATACACCAGGTCGCATATTTGAGAAGCTCTTTCAGCTACTGGTTGAAAGTTTCAAAGTATTCAGTAGCTCAAAACAAGTGTTGGATTTTCACTATTGACAGCTAGTTAAAAAAATAAAAAAGCCTAAAAGTATTGTAAAAATGAGTTAAAGACAAGTTCGCAAATTGTTTTTTGGGCAAGTGAATTTTTTCATCCCAAGTGGAAGTATGTACATTAATATAGCCAGGCACATCCAACTTTACGTTAGATGTCAAGCTTTTATGAATACAGAAGCAACATGCACAAGAAAAATCAGCAAACTAAATGAAACCACTAAGTTGATACAAACAAACTGATACAACTATAATAGATACTCAAAAGAAGCTAGGTTGAGGGATGCCAGAGTGGTAAAAACCTAGTAAACTCCTCTCATTTAATCATCATAATGATAGCTTCACTAGAGCAGGCTTTAGATGTAAACATCCTAGCATTTCTCTCCCTCCAAACATGGTATATACTCGCAATTAAGGATGCTCTCAAGACTTTCTTTTTAACAAATTTTCCTCTTAGCTTTCAAATACTCCAAACCAAAATATGGGACCAAGATTGAGGTCAATCATATATTCCATTCCATTGGATGATGTCCCTCTAAATAGCTCTCGCAAAGTCACAAGAAAAGAAGTGATGCTCAATCGTTTCAGTCTAGGTAGAACGGAGAACACAAACATCATGTAAATAAAATCCCAGTCTTGACAATCTATTTTGGGTAAGCACACTGAGAGAGCTCCATACTACTCTGCTCCGAGGAACAAGAGGCAGAGTATTATATAAAAGGCCATAGATAGAAGAGATTTTGACTTTTCGCCATCCACCATGCAGTTCATGATTTTCAACTATCAATTATTGACATCACCCCAGTTAGACAGAAGGAAATCCCTCACCCTAACAAGCCGTTCCCATTGCCAATAATCACTATTCTTTGCATGGACAACCGTGTGTCAGAATGTTGTAAGTACACTTCATTCATCCATTTGATCGAAAGGACCTCTTATTAGAATGAATATCCTATATAAGCTTTGTTAGGGAGGCGATATTCCATCCTTCAGCAGTGTATAAGCAAAGACCTCCACAATTCTTTGATTTGCAGACACCCTTCCAAGAAACAAGAGCCATTTTATGATAATCATCTTTAGAACCCCCAAAGAAAGTTCGTACAAGCTGAGTCAATAGCTTTATTATGAACATTCTTAAGGAGAAAGAAGCCACTTGTCCAAAAGACTTGTAAGCCAAAAAAAACAATGCTCTCGCTAAAGAGATTCTGCCCACATATAGGAGAGTTGTTTAGCAAACCAAGTAGTGATTTCAGAGAGAATTTTACTAAATAAAAGGAGACCCAAGTGCCTTGCTGGTAGATTAGCTTCAACAAAACCTAAGTCATTAACGATTTCATGTTTGATATTAGAATCAAGGGTTAATTGCCTATTAGTCCCTTAAATCAGCCTTAATTGCCAAGTAGTCCCTCAAATCTCAGTATTTGCCTATTAGTCCCTTAAATCTTCAATTTTCTTGCCAAATGGTCCTTCTGTTAAAAATTCCGTTAAGTTTAACCCTAAACCTAATCCTAACCCTAACCCTAACCCAAACCCAACATCTAAAAGTACCTAATTGCCCTTGGCATGGAGATTTATCAAGAGGATAGTGGTGTATTTCTTTGTCAAAGAAAGTATCTGAAAATATTTTGGAGAAATTTGGAATGAAAGAATGCACACCAATGACTCGCCTCTTGTTGTGAATGAAAAACTCATGAAAGAAGATCAAAGAGAAAGGAGATGCTACGGTCTATAGAAGTTTGGTTGGAAACTTGTTTTATCTTCTTGCGACAAGGCGGATATCATGTTTGCAGCGAGTTTGTTGTCTAGGTTCATGCATTGTCCTAGTCGTTCATCTTGGAGCAAAGAAGAAGAGTTCGAGATACATTCGTGGTACTACCAATTTTGGGATCCGGTATCGCAAAGGAGTTGCTATAAAATTAAAAGGATTTTGTGATAGTGATTGGGGTGGTTGCATCGATGATATGAAGAGTACTTCGTGGTACACATTTTCTCTAGGCTCGTGTGTTTCTTGGGCATCAAAGAAGCAACAATCGCTGTTTCGGCCTTCCAGAAGCTGAGTATGTTTCCGCTTCTTTGGCTACATCTCAAGCATTTTGGTTGAGGAGAATTCTGGAAGATATTGGGGAAAAACAGCAAGAAGCTTCAGAAATTTTGTGTGACAACAAATCAGCTATAGCAATAGCAAAGAATCCAAGCCATACCGACATATTGCAATCAAGCATCATTTCATTTGAGAAGCAATTGAAGAAGGAGAAGTGCAACTCTACTTTTGCAAGTCCGAAGACCAAGTTGTCGATGTTTTACAAAGGTCGCTTCAAAAGAGAAGTTTCAGTACTTCAGGAAGCAATTAGGAGTTGAAGAGCATCACATTAAGGGGAAGAATGTTAATGTAATGTGCTGATGGACTAAATAATCATGTCGAGCTGTGTTTAATTTAGTTAAGGGTTTTAATTATGATCAGTTATGGGGTTAGGTGAGTACAGCTATTAACTCCACTTTTGTACTTCATGTAAATTGTAAGAGATGTGAGTTGAAGATATAGAACCCTAACATCTTAATGCCGCCTCCATTATCTACCTCTCTATCTACTGTTACTGTATAGATCTCCATATACTTTCAAATTAGTTTTATTCCTCCATCCAAATCACTATAATAGCTGCCCAATATCCAACAGTTCTCTTCGGTGTGTAACTCAAAATAATGTGCAAGATATACACCAGGTCGCATATTTGAGAAGCTCTTTCAGCTACTGGTTGAAAGTTTCAAAGTATTCAGTAGCTCAAAACAAGTGTTGGATTTTCACTATTGACAGCTAGTTAAAAAAATAAAAAAGCCTAAAAGTATTGTAAAAATGAGTTAAAGACAAGTTCGCAAATTGTTTTTTGGGCAAGTGAATTTTTTCATCCCAAGTGGAAGTATGTACATTAATATAGCCAGGCACATCCAACTTTACGTTAGATGTCAAGCTTTTATGAATACAGAAGCAACATGCACAAGAAAAATCAGCAAACTAAATGAAACCACTAAGTTGATACAAACAAACTGATACAACTATAATAGATACTCAAAAGAAGCTAGGTTGAGGGATGCCAGAGTGGTAAAAACCTAGTAAACTCCTCTCATTTAATCATCATAATGATAGCTTCACTAGAGCAGGCTTTAGATGTAAACATCCTAGCATTTCTCTCCCTCCAAACATGGTATATACTCGCAATTAAGGATGCTCTCAAGACTTTCTTTTATACTGTTTATGGCGATCATGGGCTAGAAGAACATAATTTGTCAGATTCCTCCCTTTCAGGAAAGCAATTTGACCATCATTCATGAGCCATGATATAAATTCTTGCAATCTAGATGGTAAAATCTTTGAAATCACTTTATACGTGAAATTGCAACAGGGAAAAGGCCAAATATCACCAACATTATAGGCATCGTGTACCTTCGTACAAGAGTGATAGAGGTGGCATTAATCTGTCATCGAAGAACCCCTTGATCAAAAAAAGTCCTTGATAGGATCTATGAAATCATCTCCTATAATATGCCAAGCTTTCTCGAAACAACTGGCAGAGAGACCAGTTAATTGGTGGCCCATACTCCAAACAAGTAGCCAAATTATATATGTTTTTTTAGCTATTGATGAATTTTGAACTAGGTATTGATAAAAGTATTTCAAGTTTTCTTAGCTATTGATGAATTTTGAACTAGGTATTGATAAAATTATGTCAAATGAACGGCTGAAGTTGGGCAAATTTCTACATTGATATGGCGAGTACTGTTTCTATCAGAACCGCCCGCATGAGATGCTCCATATGCTAAAAGGGCGTCAAATTGGTAATTTGCTCCCCCAACATAGTGGCTCAGAACCACCCTCCAGGATGCGTGGTCCGATATGAATATCTGTGTTAGACACTGACAGTTCCTTGAGCCCGCCACAGATACATGTTGGACACTTTTCAAATGTGAATTCTATTATATAATACTAGAAATCATACACGTGCAAATAAAAAATGTGAATTCTATTATATAATACTAGAAATCATACACGTGCAAATAAAAATTGTATGAAAAAGTTTTGGGGTGGTTATACTGGCGTATGTTAGAGGGCGATTTATGAACCTCTAATGTGTGCACCGCCATGAGCTCGATGGCAAAGAAGAAGAAATTCAAGGGTAAAAAATGGCAATAATGGGATCTGGAGCTTCCTCTACTCCGCCGTATGTAGTTCTAGTAGCTAATCTTAGACGTGGGGGATCTTCCAGCTCAAATAATATGAGCAGTACGGGACCGCATGGGGTGAGGAAGAAGCTGCTGATGGAGGAGATTCTTGCTTATCAACGGCAAGAGGAATTTGAAGACTATGATCAGATTCGGAACCCATTGGAATCTGAAGGTACTATTTCTCATTCTCTAAGGAGTTCTTCGTCTAGATCTCCTGTTCCATTGGATGGTGATTTGAATTTGGGAGGAGGAAATCAAAAATATGAATTGGGGTTGAATAGTAGCAAATCCCCAATTGTAAAAGAAACAACAAAAAAAATTCATGGGCTAATGAGATTGAGAGTGTAGAGGAAATAGTTAATAACACCCGGAATGAAGAAATTAACTTGGGAGATAATGCTAAGAGTATAGGATCCAGGGCTGAGAGTGAGCAAATTAACTCTCAGCCGACGGTGGAAGCTGCCGGAAAGAATTGTTATGCTAGTCTATTTGCTGATAATAGAAGAATTGGTAAAGGACTTAATCTAAATTTTATTCCATCTAGCACTAATGATACTATTTCTTTTGATGATGATGAATGGAATGAGGGGATTTCACTTTGGAAATTTGCTCTGATTGGTTATGTTGTTGGGCTGAATGTTCGATTTAAAGCTATGGAAATGTATGTGGATAAAGTGTGGAGTAAATTGGTTAAACTTGAATTCTGTATACTCAAGCCAGGGATATATTTGTTCAACTTCAATAATGAAGAGGATAGGAACTTGATTTTAGAAACAGGGCCTTGGTTTTTTGGAGATAGGCCCCTACTGTTGAGGCCATGGAGTAGTGAAGAGGATGTTGAAAGCTTTAAAGCTAGCACTTATGCTATGTGGATACAGCTTCCAAATCTTAAACTTATTTGTGGCATGAGAGAGGGATAAGTAAATAGCTAGCCTAGTGGGGAAGCCTATAACAACTGATAAGCTTATGGCTAATAGACAAAGATTGGTGTATGCTCGTGTGCTAATAGAAGTTCAATTGCCTGCAAAGATGCCTGATATTGTGATGATTATGGGTCCTAATGGTCAAAGTTACACACAAAAATTAACTTATGAATTTAAACCAAGATGGTGTGAGCTTTGCAAAGTTTTAGGTCACTCCTTTGAGACCTGTAAAAGAATACTAACAAAAAAGCAGTGGGTGCTGAAGGAGAGGGTTGTGGAGGCAGAATCAAAGGAAGGGGAAAACCATCAAGTTGGTGTGGGAGAAAAAGTGCAAAAAGAAATGAGGGAGCAGGTTTGGAAGACTACTGATAAAGGGAGCAGAGTAATAATGATAAATGAAGTACCAGTTTCTCCTAACAATGTGTTTTCTCCTCTTGCTGATCAATTGGATGAAGCTGGGGTGGTTGTGCACCAGATTGTCCAAAACTCTCCTCCAGTAGACAGAGGGGGGACTTTATCAAATCAATGAAATTTGTTGTGTGGAATATGAGAGGCTTTAATAAGTCTTTCAAACAACAACTAGTGAAGAAATTCATTTTTTACTATCACCTATGCTTCATGGCCCTACTGGAAACTAGGGTGAAATGTAACAAGTTTGATGGGATTGTAAATAAAGTAGCAACGAATTATTACAGCTTAAACAATTATTCAGCAGCTAGAAATGGAAGAATTTGGATTTTGTGGGATAGTAGTATATTGAATATTTCTGTGATATCTAGTAGTGACCAATGTATTTCCTGTAATGTGAGTTCTAAGGATGGTCTAATTGAGTGTATAACTCCAATTGTATGTGCTCAGAACAATTTGGAAGAGAGGAAAAGGCTGTGGGGGGAGTTAACAGATTTAAGTCATTGTGTCAATATCCCTTGGATTGCTATGGGAGACTTCAATAATATTCTGAATCCTAATGATAGACTTGGGGGGAATTTAGCTTGTGAATATGAAATGAGAGACATGAGACAATGCCTGACAGATTCTAATCTTACAAAGCTGAAGAGTTCGGGATGTTTTTACACTTGGTGCAATAAGCAAGAGGGGGCAGATAGAGTTTGGACTCATATTGATAGAGCTTTTATTAATGATTCTTGGATAGACAATTATATGGCTAGCTACACTAAATATCTGGTTCCTAGTTTTTCAGACCATTCTCCTAGATTACTCACAATAACTGAGGATAAGAGTAGGGTAAAAACCATTCAGATTTTTGAGAATGTGGACTGAACATGAGAAATATCTGGACATTGTTAAATCTGTATGGTTTATAAGAATTAAGGGTTGCAAGATGTTTAGTTTTTTTACTAAGCTAAAAGTTATAAAAGAAAAACTGAAGGAACTGAACAAGAAGAGTTATGGTAATATAAGTGAACAAGTGACAAGGATGAAAAAGGAACCGGAAGATATTCAAGTGAGGATTCAGCACCAACCACATGATACTGAACTGAGTAACAAAGAAAAAATTTGTTTAAGGAAATATGAAAAATTAGTGTCAGCCGAAATGAGTTTTTATGTTCAAAAATCCAGAATTCAGTGGACAATGTAAGCTGATAGGAGAACTCATTTATTTCATTCTGCTATGAAAAAACAGAGGCATATAAACAAGATTCTAGTTCTATATAAAGAAGATGGCCAAAGGCTAACAGAGGAAGAAGATATTGAGAAAGAGATACTCAGCTTCTATAAAGGTCTGCTAGGGGAGGCTAATAAGAATCTAAGACAAGCCAGAGAGGATATTATTAAAATCGGTCCATGCCTAAATGAAGAACATAGAAATCAGTTATCCCAACCAGTTAGCTATGTAGAGGTGAAGAAAGCCATTTTCTCAATATCAGATAAGAAAGCTCCAGGACCTGATGGGTTTTCTGCTAGCTTCTTCAGGAGTGCATGGGATGTGATTGGAGAGGAGTAAATTATAGCAGCTCAGGAATTCTTCAACTAAGGTAAACTTCTTGGTCAACTGAATGCTACAAAATTAACCCTTATCCCTAAAACTGAAAGTCCTAGTAAAGTGGTTGACTTTAGACCTATATCATGTTGTAACCTCATTTATGAAGTCATTTCAAAAGTTATAACCTCTAGGCTTCAATCAATTATGGGAATAATTATAAGTGAAGCTCAAAGTGCTTTTGTGAAGGGGAGATCAATCACTAACAATGTGCTAATAGCTCACTAACAATGTGCTAATAGCTCATGAGATTGTGAAACACTATGGTAGGAAAGCTATATCCCTAGTGGACTTGAATATTGACATTAAGAAGGCTTACGATACTATAGACTGGAAGTTCATTGCAACTATGTTGATTGGTTTGGGATTTCGACATCATGGTAAAGTGGATCATGACATGTATATCTACCCCAAAGTACTCAGTTTTCTTCAATGGCTCCTTTGCATGGTTTCTTTGAGGGAAAAAGGGCTACGGCAAGAAGAGAGGATATTATTAAAATCTAAGACATGCCGAGAGGATATTATTAAAATCTAAGACAAGCCGAGAGGATATTATTAAAATCGGTCCATGCCTAAATGAAGAACATAGAAATCAGTTATCCCAACCAGTTAGCTATGTAGAGGTGAAGAAAGCCATTTTCTCAATATCAGATAAGAAAGCTCCAGGACCTGATGGGTTTTCTGCTAGCTTCTTCAGGAGTGCATGGGATGTGATTGGAGAGGAGTAAATTATAGCAGCTCAGGAATTCTTCAACTAAGGTAAACTTCTTGGTCAACTGAATGCTACAAAATTAACCCTTATCCCTAAAACTGAAAGTCCTAGTAAAGTGGTTGACTTTAGACCTATATCATGTTGTAACCTCATTTATGAAGTCATTTCAAAAGTTATAACCTCTAGGCTTCAATCAATTATGGGAATAATTATAAGTGAAGCTCAAAGTGCTTTTGTGAAGGGGAGATCAATCACTAACAATGTGCTAATAGCTCACTAACAATGTGCTAATAGCTCATGAGATTGTGAAACACTATGGTAGGAAAGCTATATCCCCTAGTGGACTTCTGAATATTGACATTAAGAAGGCTTACGATACTATAGACTGGAAGTTCATTGCAACTATGTTGATTGGTTTGGGATTTCCTGACATCATGGTAAAGTGGATCATGACATGTATATCTACCCCAAAGTACTCGTTTTCTTCAATGGCTCCTTTGCATGGTTTCTTTGAGGGGAAAAAAGGGCTACGGCAAGAAGAGAGGATATTATTAAAATCGGTCCATGCCAGAGAGGATATTATTAAAATCTAAGACAAGCCAGAGAGGATATTATTAAAATCGGTCCATGCCTAAATGAAGAACATAGAAATCAGTTATCCCAACCAGTTAGCTATGTAGAGGTGAAGAAAGCCATTTTCTCAATATCAGATAAGAAAGCTCCAGGACCTGATGGGTTTTCTGCTAGCTTCTTCAGGAGTGCATGGGATGTGATTGGAGAGGAGTAAATTATAGCAGCTCAGGAATTCTTCAACTAAGGTAAACTTCTTGGTCAATGAATGCTACAAAATTAACCCTTATCCCTAAAACTGAAAGTCCTAGTAAAGTGGTTGACTTTAGACCTATATCATGTTGTAACCTCATTTATGAAGTCATTTCAAAAGTTATAACCTCTAGGCTTCAATCAATTATGGGAATAATTATAAGTGAAGCTCAAAGTGCTTTTGTGAAGGGGAGATCAATCACTAACAATGTGCTAATAGCTCACTAACAATGTGCTAATAGCTCATGAGATTGTGAAACACTATGGTAGGAAAGCTATATCCCTAGTGGACTTCAATATTGACATTAAGAAGGCTTACGATACTATAGACCTGAAGTTCATTGCAACTATGTTGATTGGTTTGGGATTTCCTGACATCATGGTAAAGTGGATCATGACATGTATATCTACCCCAAAGTACTCAGTTTTCTTCAATGGCTCACTGCATGGTTTCTTTGAGGGGAAAAAAGGGCTACGGCAAGAAGAGAGGATATTATTAAAATCGGTCCATGCCAGAGAGGATATTATTAAAATCTAAGACAAGCCAGAGAGGATATTATTAAAATCGGTCCATGCCTAAATGAAGAACATAGAAATCAGTTATCCCAACCAGTTAGCTATGTAGAGGTGAAGAAAGCCATTTTCTCAATATCAGATAAGAAAGCTCCAGGACCTGATGGGTTTTCTGCTAGCTTCTTCAGGAGTGCATGGGATGTGATTGGAGAGGAGTAAATTATAGCAGCTCAGGAATTCTTCAACTAAGGTAAACTTCTTGGTCAACTGAATGCTACAAAATTAACCCTTATCCCTAAAACTGAAAGTCCTAGTAAAGTGGTTGACTTTAGACCTATATCATGTTGTAACCTCATTTATGAAGTCATTTCAAAAGTTATAACCTCTAGGCTTCAATCAATTATGGGAATAATTATAAGTGAAGCTCAAAGTGCTTTTGTGAAGGGGAGATCAATCACTAACAATGTGCTAATAGCTCACTAACAATGTGCTAATAGCTCATGAGATTGTGAAACACTATGGTAGGAAAGCTATATCCCTAGTGGACTTCAATATTGACATTAAGAAGGCTTACGATACTATAGACCGGAAGTTCATTGCAACTATGTTGATTGGTTTGGGATTTCGACATCATGGTAAAGTGGATCATGACATGTATATCTACCCCAAAGTACTCGTTTTCTTCAATGGCTCCTTTGCATGGTTTCTTTGAGGGGAAAAAGGGCTACGGCAAGAAGAGAGGATATTATTAAAATCGGTCCATGCCGAGAGGATATTATTAAAATCTAAGACAAGCGAGAGAGGATATTATTAAAATCGGTCCATGCCTAAATGAAGAACATAGAAATCAGTTATCCCAACCAGTTAGCTATGTAGAGGTGAAGAAAGCCATTTTCTCAATATCGATAAGAAAGCTCCGGGACCTGATGGGTTTTCGCTAGCTTCTTCAGAGTGCATGGGATGTGATTGGAGAGGAGTAAATTATAGCACTCAGAATTCTTCAACTAAGGTAAACTTCTTGGTCAATGAATGCTACAAAATTAACCCTTATCCCTAAAACTGAAAGTCCTAGTAAAGTGGTTGACTTTAGACCTATATCATGTTGTAACCTCATTTATGAAGTCATTTCAAAAGTTATAACCTCTAGGCTTCAATCAATTATGGGAATAATTATAAGTGAAGCTCAAAGTGCTTTTGTGAAGGGGAGATCAATCACTAACAATGTGCTAATAGCTCACTAACAATGTGCTAATAGCTCATGAGATTGTGAAACACTATGGTAGGAAAGCTATATCCCCTAGTGGACTTCTGAATATTGACATTAAGAAGGCTTACGATACTATAGACTGGAAGTTCATTGCAACTATGTTGATTGGTTTGGGATTTCCTGACATCATGGTAAAGTGGATCATGACATGTATATCTACCCCAAAGTACTCAGTTTTCTTCAATGGCTCACTGCATGGTTTCTTTGAGGGGAAAAAAGGGCTACGGCAAGAAGATCTATTGTCTCCATATCTGTTTGTTATAGTAATGAAGTATCTCTCTAGGATGTTACACATGACGAGGAGGGATAAGAACTTCAAGTTTCATCCAAAATGTGCACAATAGTAACAGTCACCTCATATTTGCAGATGATCTCTTGTTGTTCGGTAGAGGAGACAACTACTCTATGTTTAACTTTGAAGCATGTATTTGATGTTTTTAGTAGCGTGTCATGTTTAAATGCTAGTCCTACCAAGTGCTCAGTCTTTATGGGAGGTGTTGAACAAGCTGAGAAAGAGGATATTTTACAGGAATTGGGTTTTGTTAAAGGATCATTTCCAATTAGATACTTAGGGGTTCCCTTAGTATGTAAGAGGCTGTCACTTGTGGAATGTGCTCAATTGTTCAGTAAACTAAAATTACTCTTTTAAAATTGGCAGCAAAAGAAGATCTCGTATGCAGGATGGCTTCAACTACCTAAGCTTGCTGTATTTGGGGTCTTAGTATTTTGGTCTTCAAACTACATCCTACCAAAAAAGGTTCTGGAGAGTGTTGATTGTATGTGTAGAAAATTTCTCTTTGGGGTTGGGTTTCTCATGATACTCAAAGAGTGCCATTAGTAGCTTGGGAGAAACTATGTAAGGATAAGAAATATGGAGGATTATGAATGTTTTCTTCAGTAAATTGGAACCTTGCTACAGATTTGAAGCTGTTATGGAGTATTCATGCTAAGAAGGATATGCTCTGGTACAGATGGATACATGGGAATTATTTGAAGAGGTTGGATATCTGGAATGTCAAAGCAAGAGTCAATGACTCTTGGGAATGGAAGCAAATTCTTAAGGTGAGAGATAAAGCTATAGTAACTTGGGGATCTGCTACTAAGGTCATCAACAAGCTCCAAAACTGTGTCAACAACGGCAAATTCCTATTAGCTAAGGCTTATGAGGAAGTCTCAGGTATGTGTGATGAAGTTCCTAGGGCTCACTTAGTATGGCAGAGCAGTATCGCCCCTAAGCACTCGTTTATATTCTGGTTGGCTAATCATCAAAGGTTACTGACACAGGACAGGCTGCAAAAGTGGGGGCTAATAACTTCTAACTCATGTCTCATCTATTCTTTGAGTGTGGCTTCTCAGCATTTATATGGAATGGGGTAATGGAATGGCGGAATTTCCAGTTTCGGATATGTAGCTGGCAATTGGTGATAAATTGGTATTTAAAAAGATTGCACTTGCTGCTGCAGTTTATTACATTTGGATGGAAAGAAATAAGAGGCTTTACATGGATACAAGATTCATATACTGACTGTGTTATACCATAGGCCAATTCCGTTGAAACATAGGGATCGGGTAGGAACACAAAGATAGTAGAGAACATGATAGTATTCTATAATGCATTGTAACTAAAATTCTGTACAGTGTTCTTAGGTTGGACTGAGTTATAGCTTGTACATACACCGTTTTACAAAGGTAACGAAATTCATATTCATTGACCAAAAAGAATCATACACGTGCAAATGCACGTGATGGAAGAATTACTGTTTTGTATTTTTAAAATTTTATAAAAAATATGAAAATATTTTCATTTTCTTTAAGGAGAGCGGACTTGGAGAGAAGGTGAAATTGTTTTCTGAGAGAATTTTTTTCTTTTGAATTTGATGTTCTCCTTTTTCCAATAAATTCCTTATCCTTACCGTTCTCTTTATATGGTTGTATGGATATTAGTAGATTAAGTATAAAATTTTATTTTTCAAATTTACATGCATTTATTATTATATAAAATTAATCAATTTCTTTCTATATCTTCTGTAACCTAAAAATAAAGAATATTTATTTATGTGGTCTCCATTCTTATCGCATAGAAAGCCATAGTATAAATTAAGGGTGTATCCGAACCGGATACGGTTCGGATATGACACTTACCATATCCATATCCACTTTCTAAAAACGAATATGGATATGGATACGGATATTCATCGGTAAAAAAAAAACATGATCATATCCGCACTAAACGGAAACGGATACGGTTTGGATATTAGATAAGCGGATACGGATACAATACAGATATTAATCAAATATTTGGGAAACGGATATGAATCAGATATGAAAAAAAATACATATGATTATAATATTTCGCACACTAAGTATAACTAAAAAAACATTCATCTATTAAACATAATTAAGATATGTTTATTCAAGCATATAGAAATTGTCACCTCATAGACATAAAATACTAGTCCATATGCAATTCTCAAGTCTAATCCAAATAACAAAAAAATACAGAAACTGTATCCTGATATTCGAACCGTATCCGCAATTGCGACCGAAAACTATATCCAAACAAAGATTCGGATGAAAAATCAAACAACAAAAAGTGCGTAAACCGATTCGAAAGTGCGAAACCGTATCCGGATATCCGAACCGTATCCGCAATTGCGACCCGAAAACTATATCCGAAACAGCATTCGGATGAAAAATCAAAACCATAACCGTATCCGAAACCATATCCGGCCAGTTTCAAATTTTCTCTGCTATATCCGCTTTCTAAACGAATACGATTGAGGTCGGTCCGGATATAGCAAGACCGTTTTGCACCCCTAGTATAAATAAATAGAAAGAGAAAAGAAAGGAATGGAGAAAAAAGAATCTTCCTGATCGATAAAATTATGAATTTGCCCTATCGATTAAAAAAAAAGAAGGAAATGTCCTCCATATTTCAATTTTTTGATAACCCTCATTTGATTTGAGAACTATCTGACCATTTCTGGATGAACTGTATACTTGTCGTACACTTCTTTACTCACTATATTGGACGGTAACTTTTGGCTAAATATCAGAAAACACCCTTAACTTTTACCATTTATCAGATAAACCCCCTCATGTTTAAAACTATCAGATAAATCCCCTTAAGTTTCGCGTGATTCAAAAAGCCCCCTTAATTAAGTTCGGTGTATCCTTTCATATATCATCTCTGCTTCATTTCTCTACAGGCTTTATATGGGGCTATTAGCTCCAGGTTTTTGTTTGAATTTATGACATTTGGCTAAAAGAGTTCACAACTTTTAAATTCAAATCTGTTTTTGCCTTGTAGGAAAATAGAATGGAAAGTTAGTTATTCTCAAAATAATTAAAAAGACCAGTAAGTTAATTAATTAATTTTCAAAAGAAATTCTACAAATTATTGTTTCTTTCTAAAAGAAGTGACAAAGTTCAAAAGAGATTTGTGGATTCCAGTAATAATAGATTTAGTATTTAAAATAGCATATGTTAGTATTGAATGATTCTACTGTTTTAAATTTAAGTTTGGGAAATTTTTAGAATTTTTAAATTTTTAGATCGTTTTGGAAAAAATTTTCTATGTACATAATAAAAGTTAAGAAGATTACAATAATTTAAAGGAAGAAGAAGATGGGTTCTACTTTGTGCTAGAGCCCTCTTCTCACATTTCATTTTATAGAGTTGATTTACAAATATAGTTACAGAATAATATCTTACAAATGTATGATTACAATCAAGCAATATCTCACTAATTTATCACAATCCTATCAACAATATTTGTTGTCAATCTTGAGAGTGATTAGCCTTGAGCTCCAAGCAATATCTTACCAATTGATTAACCGTGAGTTTTTAGACCTTCCATCCTTAGGTGATTCATTTGGATTTGACTCGTAATCAAGTGTATCTCTAATATGCTCCCTCATGTTCAATGGTAATCGGATGATGTTGAGCTTGACACATAATTTGGCGAAGCGTTGTCTTGATGTAGGTTTGCTAAGCACGTTAGCGCGCTGATCACTAGTGGAAATATAGGAGATGATAAGTTGCTTGGCAGCTACACGCTCGTGGACAAAATGAAAGTTGATCTCAATATATTTTGTGCAATAGTTTCTTACTTCTTGGAGCTTCGTAAACAAGATTACGATCGAGTAAGATTGTTCCCACGGGTAGAACAATGATCTTGGCTGCTCCTAACCCAGTCAGCATCACTGAAGGCACAAAGTTGTCCTGGTGAGTCACGATACTGTAGTAGACCATGCGCAGGTGTGTCCCCCTGAAGGTAGCGCAAGATTCGCTTGACCATAGACCAATGATGCTCTGTTGGGGCATGCATAAACTGACATACATGATTTACTGCAAATAAAATATCTAGCCAGGTGATGATCGCATACTTCAAGGCACCGATAATATTGCAATATTGTGCTAGCTCAAGAAGAGGAGATGAGGGAGGATTTCCATCAGTCACGGTAGTTGCCATACATGTTGAGCTAGGGCGACCTTCGGTCATCTTGGATTGCTAAAGAATATCCATAATGTATTTAGATTAGGACAATAGGGATCCTACCGGATGTGAGCACTTCTCGATTTCAAGGAAACAATGTGCCGAACGTAAGTCATGAAGGACGAACTACGACCAAGAGAAAAAACAATGTCAGCAATTCCCCCTTGATCGGAGCCGGTGATGAGAATATCATCCACATAGATTAAGACAAATATTTTTGAAGTTCCTTGACGACAAAAGAATAGAGATGTATCTGTCTTGGAGCCCACAAAGTTAAGCTTGAGGAAGCGAGTACTCCGGTGCTTGAACCATGCTTGCAGAGCTTGACAAAGACAATAGAGAGATTGGTGTAGCTTTCTCTAATGGTCAGGGAACTGCGGATGAGTGAATCCCGAAGGTTGCTTCATAGACTATTTCCTCCAAATTATCAAGAAGAAAGGCATTAGAGATGTCAAATAGTCACATAGACCAGCCTGAACTTACTAAGATTGCAAGCAGCAAGCATACGGTGGTGATTTTGTTCACTAAGCTAAAGGTGTCAAAGAAATCGACTCCACGTTGCTATCAAATCCTTTTGCTACAAGACGAGACTTGTGGCGCTCAATCAAAACATCTTCTCATTGCTTTCTTTTGAAGATCAACTTATATCCCACTATGTTTGAATGAGGTTGTCAGGAAACTACCGGCCAACTTCCATTGCGTAGAAGAGCATCAAACTCGGATGCCATTGTCGCACGCCATATCTGGTCCTTGGAGACTTGTGTGAAACATGCATGCTCATGATGCTATTTAAAGAGCCCTAGCGAAGCTGTGGGTGCAAGTTACCACTCAAGGCATTGTGGGTGCAGATATTGGCTCAAAGGTCACAGACTCACAAATATCGGTTCAGAGGTAGCATAGATATTAGTCAATAACCGAGTATGAAGGATCGAGGAGGAAGTTGGGCAAGTGACATCAGAGGCAGATGTAGGCACTCTTTTGCTACAGGTTGGAGGTGTTGCTGGGGTTGCTATCACTAATAGGGGTAGCAGGAATGACAGATATTGGCGATGTAGAAACTGGAACAGTTAGTTTCGGTGATACAGGCTCTGACATCGAGAGTGT
Organism: Asparagus setaceus; assembly: GCA_012295165.1. Classification (NCBI taxonomy): domain Eukaryota; kingdom Viridiplantae; phylum Streptophyta; class Magnoliopsida; order Asparagales; family Asparagaceae; genus Asparagus; species Asparagus setaceus. The sequence continues at coordinate 45,501,075 of CM022706.1, read as the reverse complement.
TGGCGAATCTATCATGGTAGTTCTTATGTACTCTGTAGGTGACATAGTGGTCGGGACTGGCTTATTATTATCACAAGGTTCAGTAGGCAGAGGACACCCATGGCCAGAACCAAGTATACTGGCACCCTATAGTGGTGAGGTTCAGTAGGCAGAGGACACCCATGGCCAGAACCAAGTATACTGGCACCCTATAGTGGTGCGCTGCATGACGTCATAGTTTAAGATACAGACACTGAAGCTACAAAAAGAAAACAACCCTCATAAAAATAACATGTCGGGGTACATTTATACATCCAGATGGCACATGTAAGCAATGATAACCAATGTGATTTATACTATCACTCATGAGCACACATTGGTCAGAATGATAATCAAGTTTGTGTCGAGAGTAGGGATGTAACCAAGGATAACTTGCAGATCTGAAGACTTGTAGAAAGGTATAATCAGATGTGAAATCAAAGAATCTATGAAGAGGGGTGCCATTTTTTATTAGTGGTGCTTGGAGTTAGTTTTTTAAGAAAATGGCTATATGAACAACCTCATCCCAGTAATATAATGGCACATATGCATATGCTAGAAGTACTAGGGCTGTTTCAACAATATGATGGTGTTTCCTCTCTGCAACCAGATTTTGTTCAGGGATGTGTGAATATGAGACACAATGGATATAGCCCTCAGAATCAAGATACGAGGGACTAAAACTCACCACCCCAATCTAAGTGAAACATTTATGTCGAGATACAACCTTCATCAAAAGGATGCCAAAGAGATAAGATTTATTGCGCATAAAAAACAGCCAAGTGAATTTACTAAAGTCATCAACAATTGCAACATATAATAGAAAACTGATTCAGAGATAATAGAGGTAGGTTCCTAAACATCTGAGAAAATTAAATCTAAAGGAGCCGATGAAGTAGTAGATGACGAAGTAAATGGAAGTTTGTGACATTGTGCCTTCGTACACATGGAGCAAATTAACAAGTTACAACATCTAAATTAGATAAATTGTATGACGACACAATTCAAAGAATAACCTTCAAAAGAATAACCTTCAAAAGAATAACCTTCAATGTAGGATGACCTAAGTGAGCCTGCCAGGAGGAGGTGGATGTGCGTTCACCAATAAGAGCAGCATGGGATGAGGTAAAATTAGGAGGCAATTGATAGAGTCCGTTATTAAGATGCCCATGGAGAATAATAGCCCCTAACTTCTAATCCTTCACAAAACAATTGAAAGGGTGAAACAAAAAATAACATTATTGTCTTTTATTAATTGATGGATAGTTAAGAGATTTTTTTATATATTTGAGGCGACATGTACAACATTGGTCAAAGTAAGAGATTAAGAAGAGGAATGAAGAATTGCGTGTCCATGACTAAAAATACACAAACCTGTACCAATGCCTACTTGCACGTTGTCCGTGCCTGTATGAGGTGTACCTCCAAGAAGCTGAATGTAGTCTGGTGTGATATGATGAGTGGCGCTAGAGTCAGGATATCATGCAAAAGGAGTCAGGTTCAGAGCACCCCCAGGTTGTGTCACATAAAAAGCTATCGAATGATGGGTACCGATCGATGGGAGTCCTTGAAAGGATCTATTCGGGCAGGTATGTGGAGGTTGCTATAGATTCTTCATCCACCGAGGAAGGTCTAATTGAACCGATATGAACATCTATTTCTAAAGTGCCCTATATATCTCCATGCAGATTTGGTAGTGAGGAGATTCATGTCCCCAACCTCAACTATGACCTCATCCACCATGACCATCATGAACACCATAGTCAGTTTGGACATGGAATGGACCTCCACGTCCTATAGACACCACGTGAGCTGATGGAAATGCAGCTTCCTCGACAGCTTTCTCTTTATGTTAAAGTAGGCCCTCGTGAAGAAGTAGCATCCTGTGTAGATCTTTGATAGATATTTCTTCATTTCGAGTGGTGATAGTCGGAATGAAAGAGTCATATGTTGAATCAAGGATAGCGAGGACATGCATGACAAGGTCAGACTCATCACATCGATGGCCAATAACTGCAAGATTTTTAGCAATAGTCTTAATGCTTTGAATATACTCCATTCTAGACGTCAATTCTCTCTTGGTGTTTTAAAGTTGAGCCTTTAATTGGAGGACTCGGGCTCTAGAGTGCGAGGCAAAAGCTTTGGCGAGGGTCTCCCAAGTGGCGTCTGAAGTCTCACGACCTACCATAAGGGAGATGAGTGGACCAGTCAGAGACGCTACTATCCAACTGAGGATTAATTGATCTTTCCTTATCCACACGCCGTGTGCCAGGTTGGGCACAAAGAGATTCTTCTCATCGGAGATGGTCGCTAGAGGGCACTTCTCGGTACTATTGACAATGCCCATATATCTTTGAGACTTGAGAACTGTTATAGATTGCCTCAAATAGTTAAATCCATATTGCTTTGGGAATTCTTTTTTGACTTGGCTTGTTTTGATCAAAAGTCCTACTTACATTTGACTTTGTACAACCAATCAAATTAGAAGTCTATTCCTACTTGGACTCTTGTTGGGGTCTTCAAGGCTATATAGGAACAGTCTTTCAAGCCAATTATGATCATCAATCTTCAGAGCACCAATCAATAAGAGAGAGTTCTTTTGTGAAGCCTATTTGGTATTTTCTCTTTTATTCCTTTATTTGAGAGAGATTGTATTAGGCTTTTGGGGTGTGATTTAGGATTGAGTGATTGAGAGATCTCCACATTATATTCCTCACAATTAGTAAAGCTATTCTCCTCCTTCGCCCGTGGACGTAGGCTACAAGCCGAACCACGTATATCTTTGTGTTTGTGTGTTCTCGATATTTTTCATGCTTTCGTCTGATTGATATTAGTTTATTCCTGGGGTTTGTCATAACAAATTGGTATCAGAGCCCTCAGCTATCGATCGGATGAGAAGATGACGACAACCACTACGAAGTGGGATATCGAGAAGTTTGACGGTAACATCAATTTCAGTCTTTGGCAAGTTAGGATGATCGTTGTGTTGACACAGAGCGGATTGAAGAAGGCTTTGTTCGGGAAGTCAAAGAAACCGGCTACAATGACGGAGGAAGATTGGGACGAGTTGGATGATAAAGCTCTCACAACGATCCAGTTATGTTTGACAAACGAAGTTTTACAAGAAGTTCTCACAGAGAAGACAGCCGCTGATTTGTGGTCTAAGTTGGAGGATTTATATTTGAAGAAGTCGCTCACTAATCACCTCCTCTTGAAGCAATGGTTGTACACACTTCGGATGTCGAAAGGTACACCCATCAAATCTCATATTGGTGAATTTAATTCTGTGATTACAGATTTGAGTAAGATTGATGTTAAGATCGATGATGAAGATCAAGCCCTATTGTTATTGTGTACTTTACCGCCTTCCTACAAGCACTTCAGGGATACTATGATTTACGGTCGAGATTCTATTGATATCAAGGACGTCAAAGAGAACTTGTTGAATAAGGAGAAGATCGACAAAGAGTTAACCACAAGCGAAAGTGGTGATAAAGCTGATGGCTTGTTTGTTCGAGGAAGATCGAAAGAAAGGGGCTTTGGAGGTAACAGGTATAAGTTGAAGCACAAGAATTTGACCTGCAGATATTGCAAGAAGAAAGGGCACATCAAGATCGATTGTTACAGATTAAAGAACAAGAATAAATAAGAAGAGTATGAAGAAAAATCTAAGGAGGACTCCGCTGAAGTTGATATTGCTGAAGATGTGATTTTGTTAGTTACGGGTGATAAAAACAGGAGCATGGATTATTGGATTTTGGATTCGGGTTGTTCCTATCATATGTGTCCTAATCGGGACTGGTCCACCACTTATGAAGCTATTGATGGTGGTGTTGTTCTCATAGGGAATAACGCCTCATGCAAGACTGTCGGGATAGGCACAATTCGCATTAAGATGCATGATGGAGTCATCAGGACTTTGACTAATGTTAGGTATGTTCCAGGTTTAAGGAAAAATCTCATCTCTTTGGGCACTCTTGATCATCTTGGGTGTAATTTTTCAAGTGAAGGTGGAGTTCTTAGAGTTACGAAAGGTTCTCTTGTGGTTATGAAAGGAAAGAAGATCGGCAGCTTGTATGTTTTGCAGGGTTCTATCATTACCAGTTCGGTTGCAGTTGCATCATCGATATCAGGAGTTGATACTACCAGATTATGGCATATGAGACTTGGTCATATGAGTGAGCACGAATTGGCCGAGTTGAGCAAGAAGGGTCTTTTGTGTGGACAAAGTACAAGAAAATTGGGATTCTGCGAGCATTGCATCTTCGGGAAGCAGAAAAGAGCCAGCTTCAAAACAGCAGTGCATCAGACTAAAGGTACTTTGGATTACATTCATTCAAATCTTTGGGGACCTTCTCAAGTTGCCTCGAAGGGTGGTAGTTCGAGATATATGTTGACCTTCATTGATGACTACTCCAGGAAGATTTGGGTCTATTTTTTGAGACATAAATATGAGGTGTTTGTGACTTTCAAGCAGTGGAAGTCTTTGATTGAGAAGCAGACTGGGAGGTTGATTAAGAGGCTTAGAACTGATAATGGCCTTGAGTTTTGTGGAGGAGAATTTAATGAGTTCTGCAAGAAGGAGGGAATCGTTAGACATCGTACAGCCCCTCGCACACCACAACAGAATGGAGTGGCAGAATGTATGAACAGAACCCTTTTGGAGAAAGCTAGTTGTGTGATGTTCAATGCAAGTTTAGGCAAGGAATACTGGGCCGAAGCGGTGAATACGGCTTGTTACTTAGTGAATCGGTCGCCATCTACTGCTATTGGTTGTAAAACTCTAGAGGAGGTTTGGTCCGGTAAACCTGCGGATTATTCTAATCTTAGAATATTTGGTTGCCCTGCATATACGCATGTTAGTCAAGGGAAACTTGAGCCTCGAGCGAAGAAGTGCATATTCCTAGGTTATGCATCGGGTGTTAAAGGTTTTAGATTGTGGTGTTCTGATCCGAAGTCTCCTAAGATTATTATCAGCTGTGATGTCACTTTTGATGAGTCTGCTATGTTCCACCGTAATCACGATTTAGGTTGATAAGGCTGCGATACAGATGAGTGGAGTTAGAAATTCGTGATTCAGCTCTTCAGTAGGATAAGACTACGGGAGTTCAGTAGCCAGATCCCGTTCAAGTAGATGAAGCACCTCAGCAGGTGCAGGAAGAGCGAGAATACACTATTGCTAGAGATCGGTCTAGACGAGATATTCGACCACCGTGAAGATGTGAAGATACGGTAGCTTATGCATTGTCGGTTGACAATTTTATGCCCTTCAGCTATTCAGAAGCTATTTCAAGTGATGACTTCGCTAAGAGTTATGGTCGTCGTGCAGACAATTCAGTCGATTTGTTGAGAAGGCCTCTTTCAGATGGCAAGTTCAAGCCAGGCTTGGACTTGATCGATACGTGCCGCACTTAGATGCCCTGCGGGGCTATTGAAGAAGGTGGAGTAAGTTAAGCTTATTTTGGAGTGAGGAATTTTCTACGTATTTGAGTCAAGGTGGAGATTTGTTATAGGTTGCCTCAAATACTCAAATCCATATTGCTTTGGGAATTCTTTTTTAACTTGGCTTGTTTTGGTCAAGAGTCCTACTTACATTAGACTTTGTACAACCAATCAAATTAGAAGTCTATTTCTACTTAGACTCCTGTTGGGGTCTTCAAGGCTATATAAGAACGGTCTTTCAAGCCAATTATGATCATCAATCTTCAGAGCACCAATCAAGAAGAGAAAGTTCTTTTGTGAAGCCTATTTGGTATTTTCTCTTTTGTTCTTTTATTTGAGAGAGATTGTATTAGACTTTTGGGGTGTGGTTTAGGATTGAGTGATTGAGAGATCTCCACATTGTATTCCTCACAATTAGTAAAGTTATTCTCCTCCTTCGCCCGTGGACGTAGGCTATAAGCCGAACCACGTATATCTTTGTGTTCGTGTGTTCTCGATATTTTTCATGCTTTCGTCTGATTGATATTAGTTTATTCCTGGGGCATGTACAACATTGGTCAAAGTAAGAGATTAAGAAGAGGAATGAAGAATTGCATGTCCATGACTAAAAATACGCAAACCTGTACCAATGCCTACTTGCACGTTGTTCGTGCCTATATGAGGTGTACCTCTAAGAAGCTGAGTGTAGTCTGGTGTGATATGATGAGTGGCGCTAGAGTCAGGATATCATGCAAAAGGAGTCGTTCGAGCACCCCGTGTTGTGTCACATAAAAGCTATCGAATGATGGGTACCGATCGATGGGAGTCCTTGAAAGGATCTATTCGGGCAGGTATGTGGAGGTTGCTATAGATTCTTCATCCATCGAGGAAGGTCTGATTGAACCGATACGAACATCTATTTCTAAAGTGCCCTATATATCTCCATGCAGATTTGGTAGTGAGGAGATTCATGTCCCCAACCTCAACTATGACCTCATCCACCATGACCATCATGAACACCATAGTCAGTTTGGACATGGAATGGACCTCCACGTCCTAAAGACACCACGTGAGCTGATGGAAATGCAGCTTCCTCGACAGCTTTCTCATTATGTGAAGTAGGCCCTCGTGAATAAGTAGCATCCTGTGTAGATCTTTGATAGAGATTTTTTCATTTCGGGTGGTGATAGTCGGAATGAAAGAGTCATATGTTGAATCAAGGATAACGAGGACATGCATGACAAGGTCAGACTCATCACATCGATGGCCAATAACTGCAAGATTTTTAGCAATAGTCTTAATGCTTTGAATATACTCCGTTCTAGACGTCAATTCTCTCTTGGTGTTTTAAAGTTGAGCCTTTAATTGGAGGACTCGGGCTCTAGAGTGCGAGGCAAAAGCTTTGGCGAGGGTCTCCCAAGTGGCGTCTGAAGTCTCACGACCTACCATAAGGGAGATGAGTGGACCAGTCAGAGACACTACTATCCAACCGAGGATTAATTGATCTTTCCTTATCCACACGCCGTGTGCCAGGTTGGGCACAAAGAGATTCTTCTCATCGGAGATGGTCGCTAGAGGGCACTTCTCGGTACTATTGACAATGCCCATATATCTTTGAGACTTGAGAACAGACTCAAATTGCATCTTCCATCCGAGATAATTATTTCAGTTAAGTTTTATATGGAGGAGCGACATAATATTGGTGCTAGGTCCGGCTTGAGGTGAATGAGGGCGTAAGTGTTGATGAGGGAGAGGATGGAGATGTTATATTGTCAGTCAACATGGTGATTAGTTTGACAGAGGAGGAATTTGAGAGTAGGATATGGCCTTTGCCTTTAAGGCTCTAGTACCATAAAAGTAACACGAAGAATCTTTTACTAGGGTATACACTAAAGCAAAACCAAATGACCTCAATCTTTTACCAGAGCTTGCCGCATAGGATTCTTACTTCACATAATTTTTTGACACGTGGACGTTAATCTTAGCCGTCCAATTTGAAATTTAATTTCGAAAATCTTTTTTAACCATCCAAAATTTAAAAAAAGTCAAAAGAAATCTAAACCATATATTTACATAACAATTAAAACCGAAATGATCTTCTAAAATCTCGGATGATCTTCTAAAATTTCGGATAAATATCCAAATAAACCGAAATAATCTTCTAAAATTAGAAAATTATTTTTAGCCGCTCAAAATTTCAAAAAATCTAAACAAATCTAAACCAAATATTTACATCATAAAAAATGGAAATAACGTAAGATATCTTGGATTATCATCTCAATCAAATATTTACATACTAAACCGTATAATTTTAAATTAAATTCAAATCGAAATTTATCTTTAACCATTCAAATTTTCAAAAAATTCAAAACAAATCTAAACCAAATATTTATATCATAACCAAAACCAAAAATGTGTAAATCTCGGATAAATATCTATTTCAAATATTTACATACTAAATAAAAACAGAATTATTTACATACTAAATAAAAAACGGGATTATGTTTTAGAAATCTCGGTAATTAATTTTATACCAAATCTTGGATAAATCATATCTGAACCAAATCTTAAGTTACTAAATAGACAAAACGAATTTGATTACTTAAATCTATGTAATTATTTCAATTTATTACTACCAAATATAGTTTGTGCATACAATAGCCGATTTTTCAAAATTAGGTCCATTTTCTGTTTTTGAGATAGAAAAATGAAATTATATGTATTTAGAATTACATAATGCTAATTTTTCATTTGTAATATTTTATGTGTTTGAAAAGTTTTTATATTATTTGTTGTTATACTTACGGATTTTGATTAATGTTTTGATGTTATAGGTATGCGATCTACGCCAAGAGGAATCCCAAATGATAGAACAAATGAGGTAATTACTTTTTATTTTAATTTTTAGCTATTTATAATTTTTAGAATAATTGTTTTTATACTTTCAAAATTATTCTAGATATTTTATTTATTTTTAGTTTAGTGCAAAATGCAATGCTCAATTCCTATCAATTCATTCTTTTATATTTAATTTAAAAAATTGGTTTTGTTCAAAACATTCGATTGTTCATTTGTAATTTTGGATATTTAAATATTAACTTTAAATAATGATTTTCGGTTTTGAATGGCTTTTCAAAAATATGTTTACAACAATTCAATTATGATGATTTCGATCTATTTAAATAAAAATATTATTGCAAATTTTTAAATATTTCTATTTTAGTTTAATTTTAAAAATTAATTGTGTAAATATTATTTAGTTTTTAATTATTTATATTATGTTTTTATATTTTTAAATATTTAAATATTTATGAATTTAAATTTAATTATGACAAAATGAATAAACATTTGGTTCGTCATATGTAATTTTGGATATTTAAATATTAACTTTAAATAATAATTTTGGTTTTTAATGGTTTTGAAAAATATGTTTACAACAATTCAATTATGATGATTTCGATCTATATAAATAAAAATATTGCTACAAATTCTTTAAATATTTTTATTTTATTTTAATTTTTAGCTATTTATAATTTTTAGAATAATTGTTTTTATACTTTCAAAATTATTCTAGATATTTTATTTATTTTTAGTTTAGTGCAAAATGCAATGCTCAATTCCTATCAATTCATTCTTTTATATTTAATTTAAAAAATTGGTTTTGTTCAAAACATTCGATTGTTCATTTGTAATTTTGGATATTTAAATATTAACTTTAAATAATGATTTTCGGTTTTGAATGGCTTTTCAAAAATATGTTTACAACAATTCAATTATGATGATTTCGATCTATTTAAATAAAAATATTATTGCAAATTTTTAAATATTTCTATTTTAGTTTAATTTTAAAAATTAATTGTGTAAATATTATTTAGTTTTTAATTATTTATATTATGTTTTTATATTTTTAAATATTTAAATATTTATGAATTTAAATTTAATTATGACAAAATGAATAAACATTTGGTTCGTCATATGTAATTTTGGATATTTAAATATTAACTTTAAATAATAATTTTGGTTTTTAATGGTTTTGAAAAATATGTTTACAACAATTCAATTATGATGATTTCGATCTATATAAATAAAAATATTGCTACAAATTCTTTAAATATTTTTATTTTATTTTAATTTTAGAAAATTAATTGTGTAAATATTATTCAGTTTTTAATTAATTTATATTATTATATTTTTAAATATTTATATATTTATGTATTTAAATTTAGTTATGACAAAATGAATTTTCTAATTAACCAAAAATATATTTAAAATTGTTATATTTATATAAAGTAACTTTTGTTATTTTTGAAATGAATTGTTAATTGTTATGACATATTTTAGCAATAAAAATTAAGAAAATTGTTAATTTTTGTAATATATGTTTTGGTTAATTGTTGTTATATTTTCTGATTTGTTAATATTTTTCAGATTGATAATTTTTAAATTTAATATTGTTATTTTTTAATATTTATAATTAAGTGTTTTAATTGTCGTTATATTTTCTAATATATTAAGGTTTAAATATTTTATAATTTCTGTTAATTTTCTTAAATTCGGATTGTACTATATAATTGTTATTTATTTTTAAACAATTTATATTATTCACATTTTATATTTTTGGGCATTTATATATTTTTATTATTGGTAAATAAAATTTTTGTAAGTAGCCAAATGTCTATTTAAAATTTTTATATTTATTTAAAGTAAGTTTTGTTATTTTTGTACGAATTGTTAATTGTTATCACATTTTTGGCATATATTTCAAGAAATATTATTAATTATTGTTATATTTTTATATTAATAATTTCAGTTAATTAATTAAATATTAAATAAATAAATTGTGACTATATTTCTTAATATTTAGAATTAATTTTATAATTTGTTATCACATTTTAAATAAATTGTTGTTAATTGTTATGGTACTTTTATAAATTGTTGTTAATTGTTATCACATTTTTGGCATTTATTTCAGGAAAATTAGTAATTGTTGCCATATATATATATTTTTGTATTAATTTTGTATTAATTGTTATTATATTTTCTGAATTTAAAATATTTTATGAATAATTTTTTATAAATTAGTTGTTGTTATATTTTTAATATTTATAATTAATTGTTATAATTTGTTAATATTATTCAGATTAATATTTTTAAATATTTGTTGTTATATTTTCTAATCATTTTTGTTAATTGTTGTTAATTGTTTAAATATTTTTAAACTATTTGTTGTAAACATATATTTTTGTAATTAAGTAAATATTTATTTAAAATTGTTATATTTATTTAAAGTATATTTTTGTTAATTTTGTTATGAATTGTTAATTGTTAGCACATTTTTTAATTTAAATTAAGAAAATTAGTAATTGTTGCTGTATACTTTTTGTATTAATTGTTGTTATATTTTCTAATTAGTAAATATTTTCATTTAAATATTTTTTCACTTAATTTAAAAATTTATAAATATTTTCGAATTAACATTTTTTGATATTTGTTGTTATCCTTTCTAATAATTTCTATTAATTTTTGTAATTCTTTTAAATGTTAAATAAATAAATTGTTGATATATTTCTTAATATTTACAATTATTTACAATTAATTGTTTATAATTTGTAAATATTTTAATATTAATATTATTAATTCTTGATATAATTTGAAGATATTTTTGGTTTATAACTTTTCAATATTTCTTATTATTTTTAAATTAATTGTTGTTAAATTAATGCTGTTATATTTTTATATTAATAATTTAATTTAATTTTTAAATATTAAATAAATAAATTGTTGTTATATTTCTTAATATTTAAATATTAAGATTATATTATTAATTGTCATTAAGCAATTTCGTTGTTATAATTTGTTAATATTTTCAGATTAATATTTTTAAATATTTTTAAATTAATTGTTGTTAGTTTAAATATTGTTATATTTTTATATTAATTATTGTTATATCTTTAATATTTGCAATTATAGTATATTATTAAAATAAATATACTATATAATCGATATATACTTTTATAAAATTTATATTAATATATTAATAGTTCAATGGTATTATTTTTGAATATTTATATTTTTAACTATATAATTGTTATCAAATTTATTACGAAAAAGTAAGAAATTTAATGAAAGTGATATATTTCGTTTGAATTGAAGTATATTCCAATTAATGTAATATTTACAAAGTTTTTATATTGCAGACAATTCTTAATTGTTGTTGTATTTTTTGCTGTAAATGGTTGTCATAATTTTTGATTTGTAAAGATTTTCAGATTATTTTCAGATTTTCAGATTATTTACTGTATAATTGGATTTTCAGAAAAGTAAGAAATTTAATGAAAGTAATATATTTCATTTGAATTGAAAAAATTCCAATTAATGTAACATTTCAAAGTTTTTATATAGCAGACAATTCTTATTTGTTGTTGCATTTTTTACCGTAAATGGTTGTCATAGTTTTTATTTGTAAAGATTTTCAGATTATTTATTGTTATATTTAATAATATTAACAATTTAGTGTATTAAATGATGTTATATTTTATGATTTATTAATATTTAGTTTAAATTATTATATTTTTGGATTTATAAATATTTACACAATTTAGTGTATTAATTGATGTTGTATTTATTAATATTTACAATAATAGATGATAAAAATTGTGATTATATACGTTATTACATATCTTAGATTTAGAGGGTGTTTGTGGAGGCTTATTTTTGGTCAAACGAGCTTTTAAGCTAGTTTTTGTTTCTACTGTTTGGAAAAATGCGAAATAAGTTAGCTTATAAGTCTCATTTTAAAAAGCGGTATACCCGACTTTTGAAAAACTAACTTATAAGCTCACTTAAAAAGCTAGGTTTGACTAAGCAAATTACTATTCTACTCAAACAATTTTTATAATATTTTTATCAAAAACCAAAAGCCATTAAAAGCCAAGATAACTTATAAGCTTCAAAAATAAGCCTTCCCAAACACCCCTTAATAATTCAAAAATAAAAATATTGTAATATACGATTTCAAAAAATAAAATAATCACAGTATAATTTCAGTTAATAATAATTCGGTTAATAAAAATTTTGAATGTATAATTAGTATATAAATTCGTATAATAAAAATTTTGAATGTATAATTAGCATATAAATTTGGTTAATAAAAAGTTAATTAATTACCTCTGTTAATAAATTCGGTTAATAAAAATTTAATTAATTACACTAAGAAATTCAGATTAAAAATTTTGAATGTATTAATTTAGATAATAATAGATGTTAGTTTTATATTTGGAATAAATGTTTTGACCAAAAATATTATATCTCGATTTCATAATCTTTGGTATGTTGATTAATTTGGATGTTAATCAACTGTTTACTTTTAACTATATTATTACTTTTAAAAATATATGAATTAATTTCATAAATTTATATTACATTTGGTATAATTTGCCTTTTTATTTTCATTTATAACTAAAGATAGTGTAGATAATATTTAAGATTATATGTTTACTTTAAATTTATATATATATAATTATATAATTATTACATTAGTTATTTTCAAAAAAATCTTTCTTAATTCGGTATTATCATCATTTATTAGTTAAGATTTATTAGTTAAGATAGTTTAGATATTAGTTAAGATTATAATATATTTTAGTTTTTATATATGGCATAAAATCTTTTTTGACCAAAGAAAATAGTTATTATTTGAATTAATTTCACAAAAATCTTTAACAATCCGGTTTTATATTAATTATTTTGGAAGAAAATCTTTATTAATTCGGTTTTATCATCATTTATTAGTTAAGATTTATTAGTTAAGATATTTAAGATTATTTAGATATTATTTAAGATTATAATATATTTTAGTTTTTATATATATATGGCATAAAATCTTACTTTAACCAGAGAATATAATTATTATAGGAATTAATTTTGGAAAAATCTTTAATAATCCGGTTTTATCATTATTTATTAGTTAAAATTTAATAGATAAGGTAGTTTAGATATCAATTAAGATCATAATATATTTTAGTTTTTATATATGGTATAAAATCTTATTTTAACTGAATAATATTAGTTAAGATTATGTTAATTGTTATATATTAAATCAAAAGATATTGTCAATTTATTCTGAAATTTAATTTTCAAAATATTAAATACACGTTATATATTTGTGTGTGTGTGTCTCTCTCTCTCTGTATTTCAATACAACTCTCTTCATTAAATATTATTCAAGGAGATAGACAACGAGCATCCCTATTTTCGATTTCTACAATGAGCCAAAGGTACATATTTAATTTCCTATTATATGATGAAAATTATTTATTGCTGTAGAATATAATTAGTTCCTAATTTATATTATATTTATTATTGTTAATAAAATTAATGAAATCACTTAATTTGTATATAATTTTTATTATTTAACCAAATATTATGTATCAAAATTATTGTTTTCCAATGAACTAATGTTAAAGAAATAGTTAGACCATTAAATTAGATCATAATAAAATGGATATGCATTTTAATAAATTCAAAATAATTTTTCAGTTAATTATTTAATAAATTGATTATTTCATGTTCAATTTTATTTAAATCATTAAATAACCAAGAATTTGTGTAGTTTAGGAATGTTTAGTATTTTTATATGATTATTAATTTATTTACTTATTTAATATTTAATTGTGAAACCAAAATTATATCATCAATTATTTATTGATTTTTAAAAAAATTTTGTTAATACTTTTATATTTTTGTATAATTTATATATATGATTAGTAGGTATGCAGTAATATTATGTATATAGTTAAAGGTTAAATCTAAGTCACGTTTATATGGTATTAGTAATTTTAAATTTCTTTATCATCATTTATCAAATTCTAATCTACAATAAACATTAAATCAATTATTGATATGAAATTTTTATAGAATTAGTTATTTTTATGGATTAAAATTCTTATTATCATATATTATATATAATTATTATGTTCTTTATTAGCAATTTATATTAAAATATCTTTTAATTGTTGATATAATATGGGTTATTTAAAATATTAAAAATTTAATATATATATATATATATTAAAATAAATATTCAATTTTAGAATATTACATCAGTTAGATATATTATTTATAATTTACTAAGTTCTTTAGTAGAAATTATAATTTATCATTTATCAATTATTGATATATTTCAGGTTATTTATAATATTAAAAATTTAATATATATTTTTAATATGAAATATTCAATTTTAGAATATTATATCATTTAAATATTTTTAAAATATATTTTTATAGTTTTGTAAAATATTATAGCAATTAATATGTTATAAATTAGATTTTTATAATATTATTGCTATTAAATTATTTTAATTGAATAGTTTTTGTAGGGTTTATATAAAATATTTTAGCAACTAAACTTTTAAACTTCTATTTTTAGTTTTTATATTATTATAGTAATTAAATTTTTACAAATAGTAATTCAATTTTAAAAATATTATGGCTATAAATATTATTTTAATAAATATATTTTAATTTTTTACAATTTATTATAGCAATTATGTTAAAATTTTTAAATCAGTAGAGCAATTAAAATTTTTAATTATATGAAGTTTAATTTAAAGTAAATATTCAATTTTAGAATATTACATCAGTTAAATATATTAGTTATAATTTACTAAGTTCTTTAGTAGCAATTATAATTTATCATTTATCAATTGTTGAATTGCAGGTTTTGTAAAATATTATAGCAATTAATATGTGAGAAATTAGATTTTTAACAATATTATAGCTACTAAATTTTTAATTGAATAGTTTTTGTAGGGTTTATATGAAATATTTTAGCAACTAAATTTTAAACTTCTATTTTTGGTTTTATATTATTACAATAATTAAATTTTTGCAAATAGTAATTCAATTTTAAAAATATTATGGCTATTAATATTATGGAAAATAGTAATTCAATTTATTATAGAAATTACATTAAAATTTTTAAATTAGTAGACCAATTAAAATTTTTTATTACATGAAGTTTAATTGGGTTTCACAAAATATATAAACAACTAATACACATTTGTAAATGGATTGAATTATATATATATATATATATATATATATATATATATATATATATATATATATATATATATATATATATATATATATATATATATATATATATATATATATATATATATATATATATATATATATATACAATTAAAAATTTGTTTCAGTCTTATAAATTAATTAGGCAATTAAAAGTTTTCCTAAATAAATTAGTTTTCAATTTTGCAAATTAAATATATACTGATAATTGAATTCATACTTAATTATTTTGTGCATATTTTATCGGGATGTATGGACACAATAATAAAATTCCAAGATACAAGCCATTAATTGATATTAGGGTGGTTGAAAACGATGTCATCTTGAAAGGAAGAATAACTTCGCATGGGAAGGAACAAACGGCACGGAATATCATCCGAATTAATTTTATTCTCCTTGATAATGAGGTTCACTTAAATTTTATATATAATTATTGTTTGTGACTTTAAATAATAAAATTTAGTTTAATTATGACATGTTCTATCCAATTCTAAACAGAACACTTATGTACATGGTTTTTGCCGTAAGAATGATGCAATACAATTGAGAAAATTAATACAAGAGGGAAAAATTTAAATTTTCTCAAACGTAAAGATTGTTCCCGCAAGTAAGATGTACAGCCGGTAAGCACTCCAAGATCTATTCATTTATGTTATCGCACAAACCTCAAGGTTCTCGCAGAGGATGACGATGATATAGAAAAACACAAATTGAATTTCTTCTTTACGGAGAGATTGAATCAAGAATTGATTCAAAAGAATTTCTTATAGGTGCGTATTAAAGTTTTGTTCCTCAATATTTCTCATGTATGTCAAATTATATTAAATTTTATTTATTTTCTTATATAGATGTGATTGGAATAGTTGATGAAATTTATGCTTGATAGCATGGATAGAAATGAAAAAAATTTCTTTAGGAGCTTTACAATGCATGATAATGAGTAAGTTATGAATTTATTATTGTTTATATGAATTATAAATAAATATATTTTGTAAGAAAAATATTAATATATTTTTATATTTTATCAGGTTCAATACCATAGCTATCACTTTGTGGGAAGATTTAGCATGTGCTCTGGAGGAAAATTTAAAAGGAGAATCAAAGCTCATTGGTTATTATTGTGATCGGTTTATTGTACTCTAGATTTAAAGGTATGAATGTGTGTGTGTGTGTGTGTGTGTGTGTGTGTGTCTATACACTACTTATAAATTAGCATGATTTTAAATAAAATCGTAGCATTATATTATATTTTCAGATATTTTCTTTTCATTTGTGAAGGGACTGACAAGCCTTTCGTCCACATATGCTATAAAGTTTTATATAAATTTGAGTGATAACAAGGATGTTGTTCAAACATAAGGGTATTTTGAAACTTTTTGTGACAAAATATAATTACCTTTTCATAAATTATTTTCCCAATTATAATAATTATAAGTAATTATTTTACTAATCTCTTTCCTCGGTACATCAATACCAACCCAATACCAAATTATTGAGACTGGAACACGATCGCTGAGCACACAAGTCAAAATTAAAATCGACGATGGTACAATTGATAAGATTTTCGAAGTAAAGGAATTGAATGAAGGCGATGTAAGTGAATTTTACTTTATTTTTGTATTGAATTATTTTTAAATTTTATATATATTCAATAATAGTTTTTAACAATATATCAATGTAAGAAACATAAAAGGGAATGATAAAATATCCTTTTATTACACAACATATTTGAATCATAAATATTTTTTCCATTTAGCATGTGTTTTATTATTTTGTTGGTTTTAAATATTAAACCGATGATGAAAATATTGTTTATCTATACTACTTTGAAAAATATTTTTTTGCAATGCTCAAATTATGAGAATTGAGGAGCTATCCGGTTGGCGATATTCTTCTCATGCTGATTGCAATAACAAGTTGAAAGAGATTAATGGGGTTCTTTATTGCAATCGTCATAAGAAAGAAATCAAATATGTAGAAGAAAGGTAAACATGATATTAGAACTTTTATAAATATAAATTATTTATTATTTATAGTTTATTAAAATTAAATTGAATAACTAATATATAACGAAAATATGTATTTAATTTTAGGTACAAACTTACCGTACAAGTGACGGATGGAACTGGCATAACTACTTTCGTACTATTCCATCATGACTGGTCCTTCAGAGTTAGCATCTTCATTGGATCTGGTAATTTACATGGAAGTTATATCATAATTTTAATACACTTTTATTTTAATAGAAGAAATCCAAAATTAATATATTTTCGCTATAACAGATGACGCAAGGAGTTTCCGCTTGCAATTAAGAGATTAATAGGTAGAAATATGCGTTTTCATGTGAAGGTTATAAAATTTAACACAAGTAAATGCATTGAAGATTACACGGTTATTAAAATCGTTAACGATGATGTGGATGATGAAAAGCTCAATGGGCTGTTACTACTAACTGACGGAAAGGTAAAATTTTCGCAAACTGTTTTAATAAAATTATATTCATCAATAGTTTGCAATGTGTATTTTTTTTGTAATACTAAATTTTTTTTTATTAAAGGATGATAACTCACTCAATATGACCCTGGTTGGTATTGATGATAGTTAGTCAATTCAATATACGCCAGACCTATCGACACCTGAAAATATTTTTGATAAAAAATCAAAGAAGAAGGTGTTTGCTAAATATATTATTACTTTCATCATATCAAAAATTAAATTATTAACATGTTGTTCTAAGAAAAATGTATTATTATTACAAGATGAGAAGCTAATTGAATTGAATGAGGAAGGTAAAATTTTCGCAAACTGTTTTAATAAAATTATATTCATCAATAGTTTGCAATGTGTATTTTTTGTAATACTAAATTTTTTATTAAAGGATGATAACTCACTCAATATGACCCGGTTGGTATTGATGATAGTTAGTCAATTCAATATACTGCACCTATCGACACCGAAAATATTTTTGATAAAAAATCAAAGAAGAAGGTGTTTGCTAAATATATTATTACTTTTTAAAAATATTATGGCTATAAATATTATTTTAATAAATATATTTTGTAAGAAAAATATTAATATATTTTCGCTTATACAAGATGCATGTTAGGAGTTTCCTTGCAATTAAGAGATTAATAGGTAGAAATATGCTTTCATGTGAAGGTTATAAAATTTAACACAAGTAAATGCATTGAAGATTACACGGTTATTAAAATCGTTAACGATGATGTGGATGATGAAAAGCTCAATGGGTCATTACTACTAACCGAAAGGTAAAATTTTCGCAAACTGTTTTAATAAAATTATATTCATCAATAGTTTGCAATGTGTATTTTTTTGTAATACTAAATTTTTTATTAAAGGATGATAACTCACTCAATATGACCCTGGTTGGTATTGATGATAGTTAGTCAATTCAATATACTGCACCTATCGACACCTGAAAATATTTTTGATAAAAAATCAAAGAAGAAGGTGTTTGCTAAATATATTATTACTTTCATCATATCAAAAATTAAATTATTAACATGTTGTTCTAAGAAAAATGTATTATTATTACAAGATGAGAAGCTAATTGAATTGAATGAGGATGGTAACATTGATAATGAATCTGTTGAATTCACTCCTGACTTATCCACACCGATATCCACCGTTAATAGCAAAGGCAAAAAATTTTTAGATGTTTCGCCAATTGCTACATTAGACTCTTCAGATTCAAAACACCGCCACAACCAAGGAAAAATAAGGATGCAATAAGGTTGGTTAATTTATACATTAATTAAATTTAATATGTAATTTTTAATTTTAATTGTTAAATTTACTATATATACATGCTTTTTATTTTGCGAAATGGACAAAGAACCAAAGACTTTCAACATTCAAGAAGAGGATGAAGACGGAGAAAAATAATTTCGACTTATTATAGTTCCTCCTTATAAGTTAGAACTAGTGTACTAGTGCAACCAATGCGTGCTGAACCGACAATTCGTTAAATTTTTATTTGGTTTACGAAGCTAATTTCCTTTGATTTTTCTAAATGCGTGGACATTTTCTTTGGTTTTTGCAAGTGCGAATGTATTTTTGTTAATTTTTTTAAAGTGTGAGACATTTCCAGTGTTTTTCCCAGTGTAGACATTTACATTGATTAATTTTTCTTGCGAGGGTGTTTCTGGAATTCTAAACTCGGGTACTTAGATGCGATTTAGAAGTTAGTTTGTTAGCGTTGTGATAGGAGTGGGACTCGTTCCTACTCTTCTCCCTCGCAATCACGGTCCTATAAATTAACTCATTTACTTCTCTCTCCCTCATTCCATCTCCAATTTAAATATCCACCTTTTTCTTTGCTTTCTCTCTCCCTCTCACTCTCTTGAACCAAAAGAAACCCTAATCTCTTTTATTTAGAGAGAAAGAGAAGATGGAAGTAGGATTTTTAGTCGCTTCGAGACTTGTGGGTGAGATGCCGACATGGTTTGTAGCAACTCAAGCCGTTTTGGTTCTAATCGCCCACATAGTCCATTATCGTTTTAAAAAGGTAAATATTTCTCTAACTTTTTTAATATTTATTTTGTTTGTTTATTATGATTTTGTCGTGATTTTGGGGTTTGATGTAAAGATTTGGGAAGCTTGGGTTTATAATTTATTGGAAGTGTGCTTTTATTATGAGGGAATTTATATGATTCCTTTTCTTTTCCTTTTTTTTCTATACAATACCCTCCATTCATATGTTTTTTTTAAATTACACCCCAAATAATTGAAATAGCCATTTTACCCTCCAAAGTGTCATACTCCATCAATTTTACTCCTCATCCTAATTGTTGTTAGTATTTGTACAGATTTTAGTTAAATTTAATTTTTTAAAGTGTGAGACATTTCCAGTGTTTTTCCCAGTGTAGACATTTACATTGATTAATTTTTCTTGCGAGGGTGTTTCTGGAATTCTAAACTCGGGTACTTAGATGCGATTTAGAAGTTAGTTTGTTAGCGTTGTGATAGGAGTGGGACTCGTTCCTACTCTTCTCCCTCGCAATCACGGTCCTATAAATTAACTCATTTACTTCTCTCTCCCTCATTCCATCTCCAATTTAAATATCCACCTTTTTCTTTGCTTTCTCTCTCCCTCTCACTCTCTTGAACCAAAAGAAACCCTAATCTCTTTTATTTAGAGAGAAAGAGAAGATGGAAGTAGGATTTTTAGTCGCTTCGAGACTTGTGGGTGAGATGCCGACATGGTTTGTAGCAACTCAAGCCGTTTTGGTTCTAATCGCCCACATAGTCCATTATCGTTTTAAAAGGTAAATATTTCTCTAACTTTTTTAATATTTATTTTGTTTGTTTATTATGATTTTGTCGTGATTTTGGGGTTTGATGTAAAGATTTGGGAAGCTTGGGTTTATAATTTATTGGAAGTGTGCTTTTATTATGAGGGAATTTATATGATTCCTTTTCTTTTCCTTTTTTATATACCCCTCCATTCATATGTTTTTTTTAAATTACACCCCAAATAATTGAAATAGCCATTTTACCCTCCAAAGTGTCATACTCCATCAATTTTACTCCTCATCCTAATTGTTGTTAGTTTAAATATTGTTATATTTTTATATTAATTATTGTTATATCTTTAATATTTGCAATTATAGTATATTATTAAAATAAATATACTATATAATCGATATATACTTTTATAAAATTATATTAATATATTAATAGTTCAATGGTATTATTTTTGAATATTTATATTTTTAACTATATAATTGTTATCAAATTTATTACAGAAAAGTAAGAAATTTAATGAAAGTGATATATTTCGTTTGAATTGAAGTATATTCCAATTAATGTAATATTTACAAAGTTTTTATATTGCAGACAATTCTTAATTGTTGTTGTATTTTTTGCTGTAAATGGTTGTCATAATTTTTGATTTGTAAAGATTTTCAGATTATTTTCAGATTTTCAGATTATTTACTGTATAATTGGATTTTCAGAAAAAGTAAGAAATTTAATGAAAGTAATATATTTCATTTGAATTGAAAAAATTCCAATTAATGTAACATTTCAAAGTTTTTATATAGCAGACAATTCTTATTTGTTGTTGCATTTTTTACCGTAAATGGTTGTCATAGTTTTTATTTGTAAAGATTTTCAGATTATTTATTGTTATATTTAATAATATTAACAATTTAGTGTATTAAATGATGTTATATTTTATGATTTATTAATATTTAGTTTAAATTATTATATTTTGGATTTATAAATATTTACACAATTTAGTGTATTAATTGATGTTGTATTTATTAATATTTACAATAATAGATGATAAAAATTGTGATTATATACAGTTATTACATATCTTAGATTTAGAGGGTGTTTGTGGAGGCTTATTTTTGGTCAAACGAGCTTTTAAGCTAGTTTTTGTTTCTACTGTTTGGAAAATGCGAAATAAGTTAGCTTATAAGTCTCATTTTAAAAGCCAGTATACCCGACTTTTGAAAAACTAACTTATAAGCTCACTTAAAAAGCTAGGTTTGACTAAGCAAATTACTATTCTACTCAAACAATTTTTATAATATTTTATCAAAAACCAAAAGCCATTAAAAGCCAGCATAACTTATAAGCTTCAAAAATAAGCCTTCCCAAACACCCCTTAATAATTCAAAAATAAAAATATTGTAATATACGATTTCAAAAAATAAAATAATCACAGTATAATTTCAGTTAATAATAATTCGGTTAATAAAAATTTGAATGTATAATTAGTATATAAATTCGTATAATAAAAATTTGAATGTATAATTAGCATATAAATTTGGTTAATAAAAAGTTAATTAATTACCTGTTAATAAATTCGGTTAATAAAAATTTAATTAATTACACTAAGAAATTCAGATTAAAAATTTGAATGTATTAATTTAGATAATAATAGATGTTAGTTTTATATTTGGAATAAATGTTTTGACCAAAAATATTATATCTCGATTTCATAATCTTTGGTATCTTTGATTAATTTGGATGTTAATCAACTGTTTACTTTTAACTATATTATTACTTTTTAAAAATATATGAATTAATTTCATAAATTTATATTACATTTGGTATAATTTGCCTTTTTATTTTCATTTATAACTAAAGATAGTGTAGATAATATTTAAGATTATATGTTTACTTTAAATTTTATATATATATATATATAATTATTACATTAGTTATTTTCAAAAAAATCTTTCTTAATTCGGTATTATCATCATTTATTAGTTAAGATTTATTAGTTAAGATAGTTTAGATATTAGTTAAGATTATAATATATTTTAGTTTTTATATATGGCATAAAATCTTTTTTGACCAAAGAAAATAGTTATTATTTGAATTAATTTCACAAAAATCTTTAACAATCCGGTTTTATATTAATTATTTTGGAAGAAAATCTTTATTAATTCGGTTTTATCATCATTTATTAGTTAAGATTTATTAGTTAAGATATTTAAGATTATTTAGATATTATTTAAGATTATAATATATTTTAGTTTTTATATATATATGGCATAAAATCTTACTTTAACCAGAGAATATAATTATTATAGGAATTAATTTTGGAAAAATCTTTAATAATCCGGTTTTATCATTATTTATTAGTTAAAATTTAATAGATAAGGTAGTTTAGATATCAATTAAGATCATAATATATTTTAGTTTTTATATATGGTATAAAATCTTATTTTAACTGAATAATATTAGTTAAGATTATGTTAATTAGTTATATATTAAATCAAAAGATATTGTCAATTTATTCTGAAATTTAATTTTCAAAATATTAAATACACGTTATATATTTGTGTGTGTGTGTGTCTCTCTCTCTCTCTCTCTCTCTCTCTCTCTCTCTCTCTCTCTCTCTCTCTCTCTCTCTCTCTCTCTCTGTATTTCAATACAACTCTCTTCATTAAATATTATTCAAGGAGATAGACAACGGAGCATCCCTATTTTCGATTTCTACAATGAGCCAAAGGTACATATTTAATTTCCTATTATATGATGAAAATTATTTATTGCTGTAGAATATAATTAGTTCCTAATTTATATTATATTTATTATTGTTAATAAAATTAATGAAATCACTTAATTTGTATATAATTTTTATTATTTAACCAAATATTATGTATCAAAATTATTGTTTTCCAATGAACGCAATGTTAAAGAAATAGTTAGACCATTAAATTAGATCATAATAAAAATGGATATGCATTTTAATAAATTCAAAATAATTTTTCAGTTAATTATTTAATAAATTGATTATTTCATGTTCAATTTTATTTAAATCATTAAATAACCAAGAATTTGTGTAGTTTAGGAATGTTTAGTATTTTTATATGATTATTAATTTATTTACTTATTTAATATTTAATTGTGAAACCAAAATTATATCATCAATTATTTATTGATTTTTAAAAAAATTTTGTTAATACTTTTTATATTTTTGTATAATTTATATATATGATTAGTAGGTATGCAGTAATATTATGTATATAGTTAAAGGTTAAATCTAAGTCACGTTTATATGGTATTAGTAATTTTAAATTTCTTTATCATCATTTATCAAATTCTAATCTACAATAAACATTAAATCAATTATTGATATGAAATTTTTATAGAATTAGTTATTTTTATGGATTAAAATTCTTATTATCATATATTATATATAATTTATTATGTTCTTTATTAGCAATTTATATTAAAATATCTTTTAATTGTTGATATAATATGGGTTATTTAAAATATTAAAAATTTAATATATATATATATATATTAAAATAAATATTCAATTTTAGAATATTACATCAGTTAGATATATTATTTATAATTTACTAAGTTCTTTAGTAGAAATTATAATTTATCATTTATCAATTATTGATATATTTCAGGTTATTTATAATATTAAAAATTTAATATATATTTTTAATATGAAATATTCAATTTTAGAATATTATATCATTTAAATATTTTTAAAAATATATTTTTATAGTTTTGTAAAATATTATAGCAATTAATATGTTATAAATTAGATTTTTATAATATTATTGCTATTAAATTATTTTAATTGAATAGTTTTTGTAGGGTTTATATAAAATATTTTAGCAACTAAACTTTTAAACTTCTATTTTTAGTTTTTATATTATTATAGTAATTAAATTTTTACAAATAGTAATTCAATTTTAAAAATATTATGGCTATAAATATTATTTTAATAAATATATTTTAATTTTTTACAATTTATTATAGCAATTATGTTAAAATTTTTAAATCAGTAGAGCAATTAAAAATTTTTAATTATATGAAGTTTAATTTAAAGTAAATATTCAATTTTAGAATATTACATCAGTTAAATATATTAGTTATAATTTACTAAGTTCTTTAGTAGCAATTATAATTTATCATTTATCAATTGTTGAATTGCAGGTTTTGTAAAATATTATAGCAATTAATATGTGAGAAATTAGATTTTTAACAATATTATAGCTACTAAATTTTTAATTGAATAGTTTTTGTAGGGTTTATATGAAATATTTTAGCAACTAAATTTTAAACTTCTATTTTTGGTTTTATATTATTACAATAATTAAATTTTTGCAAATAGTAATTCAATTTTAAAAATATTATGGCTATTAATATTATGGAAAATAGTAATTCAATTTATTATAGAAATTACATTAAAATTTTTAAATTAGTAGACCAATTAAAATTTTTTATTACATGAAGTTTAATTGGGTTTCACAAAATATATAAACAACTAATACACATTTGTAAATGGATTGAATTATATATATATATATATATATATATATATATATATATATATATATATATATATATATATATATATATATATATATATATATATATATATATATATATATATATATATATATATATATATATATATATATATATTAAAAATTTGTTTCAGTCTTATAAATTAATTAGGCAATTAAAAGTTTTCCTAAATAAATTAGTTTTCAATTTTGCAAATTAAATATATCTGATAATTGAATTCATACTTAATTATTTTGTGCATATTTTATCAGGATGTATGGACACAATAATAAAATTCCAACATACAAGCCATTAATTGATATTAGGGTGGTTGAAAACGATGTCATCTTGAAAGGAAGAATAACTTCGCATGGGAAGGAACAGCGATCTTGGAATATCATCCGAATTAATTTTATTCTCCTTGATAATGAGGTTCACTTAAATTTTATATATAATTATTGTTTGTGACTTTAAATAATAAAATTTAGTTTAATTATGACATGTTCTATCCAATTCTAAACAGAACACTTATGTACATGGTTTTTGCCGTAAGAATGATGCAATACAATTGAGAAAATTAATACAAGAGGGAAAAATTTAAATTTTCTCAAACGTAAAGATTGTTCCTGCAAGTAAGATGTACAGGCTGGTAAGCACTCCAGTATCTATTCATTTATGTTATCGCACAAACCTCAAGGTTCTGCAGGAGGATGACGATGATATAGAAAAACACAAATTCGAATTTCTTCTTTACGGAGAGATTGAATCAAGAATTGATTCAAAAGAATTTCTTATAGGTACGTATTAAAGTTTTGTTCCTCAATATTTCTCATGTATGTCAAATTATATTAAATTTTATTTATTTTCTTATATAGATGTGATTGGAATAGTTGATGAAATTTATGCTTGATAGCATGGATAGAAATGAAAAAATTTCTTTAGGAGCTTTACAATGCATGATAATGAGTAAGTTATGAATTTATTATTGTTTATATGAATTATAAATAAATATATTTTGTAAGAAAAATATTAATATATTTTTATATTTTATCAGGTTCAATACCATAGCTATCACTTTGTGGGAAGATTTAGCATGTGCTCTGGAGGAAAATTTAAAAAGGGAGAATCAAAGCTCATTGGTTATTATTGTGATCGGTTTATTGTACTCTAGATTTAAAGGTATGAATTGTGTGTGTGTGTGTGTGTGTGTGTGTGTGTGTGTGTCTATACACTACTTATAAATTAGCATGATTTTAAATAAAATCGTAGCATTATATTATATTTCTGCATATTTTCTTTTCGCTGTGAAGGGACTGACAAGCCTTTCGTCCACATATGCTATAAAGTTTTATATAAATTTGAGTGATAACAAGGATGTTGTTCAAACATAAGGGTATTTTGAAACTTTTTGTGACAAAATATAATTACCTTTTCATAAATTATTTTCCCAATTATAATAATTATAAGTAATTATTTTACTAATCTCTTTCCTCAGGTACATCAATACGCCAACCCAATACCAAATTATTGAGACTGGAACACGATCGCTGAGCACACAAGTCAAAATTAAAATCGACGATGGTACAATTGATAAGATTTTCGAAGTAAAGGAATTGAATGAAGGCGATGTAAGTGAATTTTACTTTATTTTTGTATTGAATTATTTTTAAATTTTATATATATTCAATAATAGTTTTTAACAATATATCAATGTAAGAAACATAAAAGGGAATGATAAAATATCCTTTTATTACACAACATATTTGAATCATAAATATTTTTTCCATTTAGCATGTGTTTTATTATTTTGTTGGTTTTAAATATTAAACCGATGATGAAAATATTGTTTATCTATACTACTTTCGGAAAAATATTTTTTGCAATGCTCAAATTATGAGAATTGAGGAGCTATCCGGTTGGCGATATTCTTCTCATCTTGATTGCAATAACAAGTTGAAAGAGATTAATGGGGTTCTTTATTGCAATCGTCATAAGAAAGAAATCAAATATGTAGAAGAAAGGTAAACATGATATTAGAACTTTTATAAATATAAATTATTTATTATTTATAGTTTATTAAAATTAAATTGAATAACTAATATATAACGAAAATATGTATTTAATTTTAGGTACAAACTTACCGCACAAGTGACGGATGGAACCGCATAACTACTTTCGTACTATTCCATCATGGCTGGTCCTTCAGAGTTAGCATCTTCATTGGATCTGGTAATTTACATGGAAGTTATATCATAATTTTAATACACTTTTATTTTAATAGAAGAAATCCAAAATTAATATATTTTCGCTTATACAGGATGTAGACAGCAAGGAGTTTCCGCTTGCAATTAAGAGATTAATAGGTAGAAATATGCGTTTTCATGTGAAGGTTATAAAATTTAACACAAGTAAATGCATTGAAGATTACGGTTATTAAAATCGTTAACGATGATGTGGATGATGAAAAGCTCAATGGGCATTACTACTAGCGGAAGGTAAAATTTTCAAACTGTTTTAATAAAATTATATTCATCAATAGTTTGCAATGTATTTTTTTGTAATACTAAATTTTTTATTAAAGGATGATAACTCACTCAATATGACCCGGTTGGTATTGATGATAGTTAGTCAATTCAATATCATGGACCTATCGACACCGAAAATATTTTTGATAAAAAATCAAAGAAGAAGGTGTTTGCTAAATATATTATTACTTTCATCATATCAAAAATTAAATTATTAACATGTTGTTCTAAGAAAAATGTATTATTATTACAAGATGAGAAGCTAATTGAATTGAATGAGGATGGTAACATTGATAATGAATCGTTGAATTCACTCGACTTATCCACACCGATATCCACCGTTAATAGCAAAGGCAAAAAATTTTTAGATGTTTAGCCAATTGCTACATTAGACTCTTCAGATTCAAAACACCGCCACAACCAAGGAAAAATAAGGATGCAATAAGGTTGGTTAATTTATACATTAATTAAATTTAATATGTAATTTTTAATTTTAATTGTTAAATTTACTATATATACATGCTTTTTATTTTAGAAATGGACAAAGAACCAGCACTTTCAACATTCAAGAAGAGGATGAAGACGGAGAAAAATAATTTCGACTTATTATAGTTCTTCTTTATATTTTGGTTATTAAATCTTATGACAATTTCATTGATTGAGAACTTTTTATTACGCTTCATTTACTAATAATGTCTTTGAATATTAAACTATTTTATGTTTTAATTTCGTTCAACTTTCATTTAAGAAAATTTAACTATCTGCATTTTCTTAGTTTATTATGAAAATGTAGTTTAAATATTAATTTTAATTATATATTTTATATCAGTTGTTTAATATCTTTATTTCCAAGCGAATATATATTATCTAACCTCCTTAGGGGAGGTGTGAGAGTGGGATTCACGTGTTTCGAGGGGGGCAAGTGCTTAGATATTAAATATTATATTCAGATGAGGGAGATTAAAAAGTGATGAAATATAGATAAATTGAGGCAAGACCGTGCTTAGCACGGGCTAAAATACTAGTACAAGAAGAAGATAGGTTCTACCTCGTGCTAGAGCCCTCTTCTCACATTTTATTTATAGAGTTGATTTACAAATATAGTTACAGAATAATATCTTACCAATATATGATTACAATCAAGCAATATCTCACTAATTTATCACAATCCTATCAACAAAATTTATTGTCAATCTTGGAGGTGATTAGCCTTGAGCACCAAGCATTATCTCATCAATTGATTAACCGTGATCTTTGGAGATGATTTTAGACCTTCCATCCTTGGGTGATTCATTTGGATTTGACAGGTAAGCAAGTGTATCTCTAATAGATAAGATCCACAATTCACATTGTTCCCCATGTTCCTCCTTATAAGTTAGAACTAGTGTACTAGTGCAACCAATGCGTGCTGAACCGACAATTCGTTAAATTTTTATTTGGTTTACGAAGCTAATTTCCTTTGATTTTTTCTAAATGCGTGGACATTTTCTTTGGTTTTTGCAAGTGCGAATGTATTTTTGTTAATTTTTTTAAAGTGTGAGACATTTCCAGTGTTTTTCCCAGTGTAGACATTTACATTGATTAATTTTTCTTGCGAGGGTGTTTCTGGAATTCTAAACTCGGGTACTTAGATGCGATTTATTAGTTTGTTAGCATTTTGATAGCAGTGGGACTCGTTCCTACTCTTCTCCCAAGCAATCATGATCCTGTAAATTAACTCGTTTACATATCCACCTTTTTCTTTACTTCTCTCTCCCTCTCACTCTCTTGAATCAAAAGCAACCCTAATCTTTCTGAGAGAGAGAAGATGGATTTAGCATTTGTCGTCGCTGCGAGACTTATGGGCGAGATGCCGACATGGTTTGTAGCAACTCAAGCCGCTGTGATGCTAATCCCCGACATAGTCCATTATCGGTTTGAAAATGTAAATGTTTCTCCAAGTTTTTTAAATATTTATTTGTTTATTTATTATGATTTTGGGGTTTGATGTATGGATTTGGAAAGATTGTGTTTATAATTTATTGGAAGTGAATTTGCTTTTATTGTGAGGGGGATATATATGATTCCTTTTCTTTTCCTTTTTTTCTATACAATACCCCTCCATTCATATGTTTTTTTTAAATTACACCCCAAATAATTGAAATAGCTAATTTACCCTCAAAAGTGTTATAATCCATCAATTTTACTCCTCATCCTAATTGTTGTTAGTATTTGTACAGATTTTAGTTAAATTTAATTTTTTACCCCTGTATATTATAATAAAGGGAGGAATCTTTAATTTTTCTTTGCAAAACTGCATTACATTGGATAACTTTAGTTTCATTAATACTCTAAATCTTATCGTAATCTAATCATCTTTGTCATGATTCCTTTCATCATCTGCAATTTCATTGTTTTACTTGTGCTTTTACATCTCTAATCCCTAATTATTTTTCAGCTAATGATGTTGTTGATTAGTTTGTTTACTGGAGTCTTAGAAATCTCAGAAAATTAAAGTAATAAGGCTTACCGAACTGGGGTTTAATTTAGCAATTAATCATGAAAAGTTCCTTTCGAATAAATTTAATAGAACATTGTAGCTTTATTCACTGACCTATAAAGTGGGGATAGAATTGAAGGATGATAATAATTTGGAAGGTGAAATGATAACTTTAATGACTGTGGTGGGTAATTTTAGAAATATCTATGATTTGAAGGGTATATGTCGGAAGAAAACCTGCTTTAATTGAAAAATAAAAATATATGTTTACTGCTATAGAATTCTTTCACTATAAAAACTTTGAAATTATGATGAATGTTTATATTATATCACACCTTCCCATGAATGAGTGATCTGTTTGTTAGCTAAAATATGGAACCACGCAAAGTTATCTATTTTTTAAATCCTGCTTTTATTTCATGGCCTATGGAAAAGAAAGTATTTTAAAACTGTGTCGATTACTTTTATTATGGTCCATGAATAATGTACTCCATTCACCATGAACTGTCTGTTACTTTTTGATGAACTATTTGCTCCAATTTTGTTTTATACTTGCGTTATAATTGTGAGCTTGGATTAGTTCATGACCATGATTTTTTGCTGCAGATTCCAACAGATCAATTCGTAGATAAGGCCATGATTTATTTTGGTAAAAGTTTTTAACTCTTCAGTTAAAAATCTTGTACTTTTTTTGATATTAGTCTGTCAGATCCTCCATAACTTGAAAAGTAGTCAGGCAAATCACTGTAGTTGCATGTCCCCAAATTCTTAATTAGTTACATTGAATTGATCCTACAAATCATTAAAGCTGCTATTAGATACCCCGGTTCTCATAAATTGTTTCAGATTAATCCCTCCAATCGAGAGTAGATATAGCAATTGAAGGGGTTGACTTAAAACAATTTCAATTATTAGAGAGACTAATTTCAAAATATGAAAAATTAAAGGGACATGGAAAAAAGAAATCATGAAATCTTGCTGCTTATCTGTGAAACCTGCATTGTTACGCCTCCTGAATATATAATTTTATATGCGGTCTTCATTTTTTCTGGAGCAGGAGCATTTACTATTGCTTTTCTCTCATTGTGGTTGACTCTCGGGGAGAATTACATTCCTAAAACTCGCATACCTGTGAGTATTTTAGTTTTTTTTGTCTTCTTGCTCAGAATAGTATTTCCATCAGAATTGGTCACATGCGCAACCAGTTCTGAGCCCTTCGATTAGCAAAGTAGGGGGGCAAAGTTGTAACTTTGCCCCCCTAACTTGCCCATGCCCTCCTCCTAACTTTCCCATCGAAGGGCTCAGAACCGGTTGCCGCATGCGACCGGTTCTGATAGGATGGGCAGTCCTTACGTCCTGCC